>ML814617.1:72737-96247 GCA_009831015.1 Picea engelmannii
GTCCACTTCTAACTCACTTTGCTACAAATAGTAAATTCTCCACTTCTAGTTGCAACTAAATTATTTTTAATTATTTTCTTATTGCAACAACTTAACCCATGACTAACTCCTAGTTTCACCCACTTGACTAGTCAACTTCTTCTTGGAGCTTCTAGAGTTAATTTGACTTCTTTGACCTTCTAGATAACTCATGAGGGTTCTCCACTTCACTAGGCCATAACTCTCTAACCGTGAGGAGTTATGTGACTTTCCGCATATCACCGGAAATGGCATGACATGTACTATCCATCTAGAACAAACTTACCTACAAATATATTAAACTTCATACCATTATACATCAATCAAACTGAAGTCCCTTAATCATACTATTGGGGCTACCGAAATTTGCTACCAGACTTGCTTCAAGGGTTGACATCAATGACAACCAACACAATTAATCAACACTAAAAACCAAAAAGAAAAAAATGGACAAAGACTTACTAGAAAGAAATGAAGAAATATCACGATTAAAAAATCATAATCAAAATTTACTAGTAAAAATCAAGAAGTCAAAAGATAAGAAGCAAGGGAATAAAAATTCAGAACAGGAAAATCAAGGTCTCAAGGAGAAATTGACCGAGAAAGAGGAAGAAAGATCCTTCCAAATGAACCTTAATGAGAAGTTACTCGAACAAATTGAAAGATTAAGGGATGAAAGAAAGGAGAATCCAGAATAAAAAATTAAAGACGACAAGTCAGAAAATAAGGAAGAAATTTTACATTTAAGATGACTTAATCAGTATTTACTAACACAAATTTAAAAGCTTAAACATGATAATAAGTCTTTACAAGAAGAGCAAGATCGAAAAACATCATTAGTCGACAAAGAAACAATGATTGACCCAATAGAGAAATGATCAGACATTCAAATTCCGACAACAAAAAAAGGAACCAATACAGAGTTAGTAAGTGTTCAAATTAAGAAGAATGCTTATATTGACAAATCACTACAAACATCAAAAGAATATGGTTCCAAGGAAAAGTCACAAGAGATTAGGATGCCTTATCGTCATTAAATCACAAAAGTCGTTATGGGAAACGACAAGATCAGAAGATGTATAAACCACATTCTTCTTACAAACAGATGAACTACAAAATTATAAAAGAAGAGAGACAAAATCGAAAAATTGTGTGGAAGCTGAAAATAAGAAGTTCCATCAAAATAATCGATCAACAAAAAGTTCCAGTAAAGATCAACTTGGGGTGGATCAATTCACAATCAATTCAACAATTTTGCTTGGAGATTTATAAATCTTATCATCTTGTTTCATCGAGTGTTGCATCTACAAGCACAGAGGATCTTGAGAATACATTGTGAGTCAGAACAAGAGTTAAATAGAAGTTTTTTCAGTAATTATGCTTTGAGGACAAAGCATTTTTGAGGGGAAGGCAATTTTATGAACACAATATATAATAATAAATGTAAATACATTATAAAATATAAATAATAATAAATGTAAATACATTATAAAATATAAATAATAATAAATAATCAATATTTAATGATTAATAATGAAGAGACACCTTCCTGATGAAAGGTCACATCTCTTCACGAAAGGGCACCCATGCGTGGGTATATAAGGCCTGCATTCTCATTGTAATCAACCAATCTATTCTTCTCATCATTCATACTTATTTAAATATATTTTATCCTTTATGGATTATTGTGTACTATCCTATTTATATTGGATATTCATTATATGAACCATATTGGTTCATTACATGCCCAATCTAGGATATAGAGCCCTTGTTGAGGAATGCTTGGAGAGATAACCAGTTTGGTGGTGGAAACTCATCTAGAAGCCAAGGTGCCCCTCCAAAAATAATATTTTTATGTGGTTGGCCTTAAATATCAAGGCTCCAACATGGGATGTTCTACAAAAAAAGAAATTTTATAGGCCCAGGTTGGTGTAGTTTATGCCAACAAGCAAAGGAAACAATTGATCACTTACTTATGACTTGTCCTTTCTCTAAAAAGTTTTGGAAGAAAGTTGGCTATATGGAAAGGTTAAGGAATGCATAGCAAGGTAGAAGTACCGGAGAAGCCTTCGAGACTTTGTTTATAAACAAGGACACAAAGAAGATCAAATCTCTTCCACTAAATATAGCTTGGGGAATATGGCTTGCTAGAAACCTAAACTTATTTGAAGGATAGGAGACACTTCCCCTCAAATGTGTAATTAATTCTCTAAATATACTAAATGCATATCCATGGGTAGAGGAAAAACAAAAAAGAAAGGGGACAAAAGAAAAAATCATCAATAAGGACATTCCTTGGGCATACTTTGATGGTGCCTCGCAAGGGAATCCCCCAAAAGGAGGTTTGGGAGGGATCCAACATCTCTTCTCAAATCACAATATAGCCTTCAAAGTTGGGGTTGGGAAGGAAACTAACAATTATTGTGAATTGATGGCTTTCAAATTAACCCTATAATTGGCTCAAGAATATGGTGTAACACAGTTACAAATTTTGGGGGATTCTATATTGGTTATTTTTAATGGTTACGAAAGGAATCATCGCTCATAAATGACAATTTACAACCACTTTTTGATGATATCCTCCATCAAATCACATATTTCTCACACATTTCTTTGTCTCATATATACAAGGATAGGAACAATGTTGTTGATGGCCTTTCAAAAGAGGCATTGGGGATGGAGTGAGGTACTTGGACCATCTCCATCTTTTAAGATGGTCATACAAATCATTTCTTTGGACTATCTCCATCTTTTAAGATGGTCATACAAATCATTTCGCTCATGCACCTTGGCTATAAAATTACTACATTGGACATATTCCTAATTCTTATCTTTGAAAATATGTAATTTTTCCTTTTAAAGCCATGAACAACCACATTTTGTTTACAACTCACGATTTTGTGATGGATAGTTTTCAAAACCTGGCTATTGAAAGATGTAATCTATGTCCTTTAAGTCAAGGAACAATTTTCTTTTTTATTTAGCTCTATGATATGTAAGGCAAGTATGCAGAGTTATTATGATCAATCAAACTACATAACACTTTTTTGAATGCCTTGAGGCATATGACATTGTACTTTTGTTTATTATAAATAAAGTTACATATTTATTTCCTTGTAAAAAAAGAGGTTGTTACCATTAAATATAAGTAAAGATACATATTTGAAATTAATGTATGAGAAAATTCTTCACCACCAAAGATAATTCAAAGATATTACAAACTATAGCTTTGGGACATGATACGATGGTAATACATAGATCAAAATCTATGAGATCCAATAACAATGTTAATCCCGAGTAGTTTTTATATTCAAAGATGGGCATTTCCATTAAATTCTTCAATATTGGATTTTCTTCACCACCATGTGATAACGTGGAACTTTAAAATCAGTGTAGATTCATATTAACTCTAGATCTATTATGCATCAAGAGGGATCAAATCCCTCAAGGTGCAAACCTTTCATCAAGTTCTTTCAATTTAAAAAAAAAGTTTTCACTTCGAGGGATTTGATCCCTCTTTTCGCATGATATATCTAGAGTTAAGATGGATTTACACTCATTCTTAATGTGTGTGCGTGCACGCGCGTGTGCCACATGTCAACTCCATATTGAGAATGGAAGCACCTCCCTCATACTAAGAACCACACCATTAAAATGTTTTTACCATAACACAAATTTTACTTTCAATTGCTATATATATATATAAAGTTGATATTGAAATATTTTAATTAAGGTGGACATTGAAATATTTTTTTGTGATTAATATTTTTTTTAAATGCCATATGTCAACCATGTAAAAGAATTACACATCTCCTTTATATTGAATGTAGAAACCACATATAAGCAAGTGTCATAGGAGTGACTATGTCCCCGCCGTCATGAATTTGGAAATGAAAATGTTAATGATAAAGTAATTCCAAAATAGTTAGGATATTTAGTTCATTTACGTAATTATGTTATCAATTAAGTTTTGTTTAGAAATATTTTCACTTACATCATTATGTTATCAACTATGTTTTGCACATAATTATTATTAATGGGATGGCTTGGCAAATGAATGAATGTGTACTCTAATTGTGGAGTTGTACACGGAGAATGGAAAAAAATCAGACATAGATTAACAAGTGTGAGCGCAAATATAATATCAGATACTTTTTAAGTAAACATTCGTTAAAACTGAGTACCAATCAAGAAAAGATGACATCAAAATTATAATTAAAAAAAGATCTGCATTGATTTACAAATTTCATATATCTGACAACTTGCAGAAGACCAGGAGAATTCAAGAGCTTCCTTTTGTAGACCAACTTAAAAAAACATTCAACTAATTTTTATAGGTTTTTCTTTTGTTTTGTGCAAGAATAGTGTGTTAGCTTATAGGGCCTGAGAGTTTTAGTTTTTGGGCATATGGAGATGAGAGAACAAAGCAACTAGATTTGGTTTTATCCAAAGGGGGCAAGAAGAAGACACTGTAGGTAGAGCTCCCTCCCACACACTTATCTCATGGTGTGAAGTGAAACCATGGTGCTTCTATATATGCTCTCCATACCTTCGACATCCCAATCCCCATCTTCATCCCCCTTGAATTTCAACAATGAATTCTCCTCTCTAATTTGTGCTTGGGTTGTTGTCATCACGGGCCGTCATAGCCTCTGAAAATCACTTTTACTATAAGAAGAATATGCTTCTGCTTGGTTTCCATTGCTAGATGAACATGCAGGTACTTGAAAAAGGCTTTGAGGGTAATCTGGAAATAAAATTTGGAGTGCATTTTCACATTCTCTGATGAGCTTAGAGAGTTGTTCAATGGTGAAAAATGGTTGTTGTAGAACATTCTGAATGAATGGGTGTAGTATACTATTCTCTTATCATATTTCTTCAAAATTCGCTAGCCCTGCAACCCTGGTATTAATAATTAGGGTTTTGAAAGTTTGGGGTTGAAGCTATCATCCAGGAGAAGATGCTTATGGCAAGAAAATGCAATGAAACTATAGACGATGTGAATTGAGTATGGATGTGAATAATCATGCAAGTGTACCTGTATAGTTGAAAGCATTGTAATTCTCTAACATAACCATTTCACCATGAAAATTCATAATGTCTTTCCTCAACTTGATCATCTCCCAATATACTTGGTTTGGGAGAAAATTGTTGTCTTCTGTCTACTGTTGCTCTTCAATTTTTCGATCCTGTCCTGCAACTCATGTTGTAAAGTGAAATTAAATCAGCCATTTAAAGAATAAACAAACACCACTCAAATCCATTCCACTATAAAGCTAATCAATAAGCAAAATGTGTGAATCCGAGTGAAGGAAACACCAATCTCATCTCATGTTTACAAGTCTATTGTGACAACTTAGACCACAACAAAATTCGATCTCACTACAGAACATAATGTAAGAACAATGCATTTCTACATGATACAACTAACCCCGGTCTTATACGTTTCCCCCAATGAGTAAATATATCTTCAATATAATCATAGAGAAATCACTACTCCTGAATTTCTGAAAGATAACTATTCACGAGGACTAGCTTATCTAGATGCTAACACCTACTTGTGTTAAAATCTTTAACATGTCAATGAAGTAGAAAACCTAGCTAAATTCTAAATTTTCAGACAGAGGACCGAACAACCTAATACTTTGAATCTGCAAGAACTAATACAGTTTCCTCTCTCATAAATCTAAAAAATTACACCAATTCCAAAGCAAAATGCCAAAGATATCTTCGAATATATTCACATAGAAATCACGACTTCTCAATTTCTCAAAAAATTGTTATTCATGAGGACTAGCTTATCTAGACACGATCAACTACTTATGTTAAACATTTTTAACCTTTCAAAGAAATAAAAAACCTAGCTAAAATCCAAAATTTTCATAAACAATTACACCAATTCTAGAGCTTGGCGCCAACTTTTCATATTCAAGATAACCAGAGAATACATACCTTTTGACAAATGATGTATTCTTATTCTTTCTCCATAAAGAAGGCATTAAACTTGTTAATCTCGACATTCAACAATTGAACAAAGTCCACCTACTTGACTACCATTTTGTGTTTATTACATTCAAAATCTAGAGTCTTGGGGCTTTGTTTAGAGACAAAGGCGCTTAGATTATCTTTCAATGCAACACCTGCTTCAACAAGTCCGACATAGATCTTTTTCCTTTTGTTGGGAACTTCATCGGAGACACCCTGGATCTTATCGTTGCTAAGGGGAGGTGAACCTTCCCCTATAGTTGGCATAGAATTAACTAGCTTCTTCAAGTATTTGTAAGATAAGAACGTATCCCGCCATGTTAGACGATAACTTATCCCGCTATGTTGGCAATATTTCCTTGATCTAACTCTTCAAACTTTTTCCAAACTTTGTGATCCTAGTGCCAAAAGGTTCTCCTCGCAAAAGAAATATACCACGCAAAAATACAGCAGGCCTCATGGCCTAAGAAATGCTTCCATTTGGCTAGAAGAAGTGATTTCCACCTAAGGAACCAGAATGCCAAATAAAATAGCTATCAAGAGTTGAGCAACGAAGGTTTAATGTTGAGCTACACTAAACTCATCATCAAAAGCCCAATCAAGAACATGAATGCTTCCATTTGGCCATAAGAATCGATTTTCGACTAAGGAACCAAAATACCAAATAAAATAACTGTCAAGAGTTGAGCTACGCAGATTTAAATTTGAGCTACACTATACTCATCGTCAAAAGCCCAATCAAGAACATGAAGTTGTAAGGACCCGTGTTCGAATTATCATAAGGTGTTGAAACCCCAAAACCAGTGGAATTTCCGCAGATAGAAAGAGATGTAGCTGCAAATACTATGGGCTCACATTACAAAGGAAATAATGAACTATTTATTGTAATAAAAACCATCGAAGTAAAATTTCAACAACTTTTATTTGAGACAATGAACTATTCGAAATCTGTTTGTTAGAGTCCCTAACTATTCACTCAAATAAAAAACCATCGAACTGAAATTTCAACATCTTGAAACAATGAACTATCCGAGACAATGAACTATACAAATATCTGTCTGTCAGAGTCCCCAAAGTCCATTAATGCCCCGCATGCGACAGTGACTGGTAGAAGCAAGAGGACGGTGTAGAAAGGTCTCATCATTTAGTGGCCACCCAAATAGGCTCGTTATGTGGTAATCATCCACACACGTCGAATTCATTAATGTCTTGCTGGCGACAATGACTGGCAAAAGCAAGAAGACTGTGTAGAAAGGTCTCACCATTCAATGGCCACCCGAACAGGCTCGTTAAGCGACAGTCATCGGCACGCGCCGAATCCATTTCGTAAGAATGAAGATATAACAATAGGACATAATCAATTTGGTAATTAAGTTTAAACTTTGAAATATGTGAAGCTAGCAATAAGACCTTGAATTTATTGATGAATAAGATGATAGATTTTTTTTTTTTTAATTATATCAATTTTTTTTTTTAATTTCTTATGTTGAACATAAGATTTGAATCAAAATTTGTAGTTCAACTCAAAAGTAATGTGAAAGTCAACAACAAAGTGATTGTTATATTCCCTTTGACAGGGACTAAAAAATAATAATTTTTTTACTTTCAATTTTTTTACATATATAAAGTTGATATAAAAATATTTAATTTAAAGTAGCTATTGAAATTTTTTATTTACTACAAACATTAAAATATTTTTTTAATTATTTTTTTTTAAAATATTAGATATCGATTTCATATTAAATAAAAAAAAATTACATATTTCCTTTATACTTATTATAGATAATAAATTCACCTCTAAAAACAATCATATAATTTTTAATGAAACTCCCTTTAATCTTTTGCGCTTTTTTAAGATGTGTATCCAAACTTTAAAATCTTGTAATAACAGATATATGTTTAAGTGATTAGAATACTATATGATGTGCGCTTGATGTTGTGTTTGTTATTTGACATTACCTCAAACTTGACTTTATTTTGACTTTCGTTGAAGAGAAAATGTCTTCACCGCCTTCGTTTATATCTTAGGAGTTTTACCACTAGTTTTGATAATTTTCTTTATCATTTAAAATTGGGATCTTTAGACTTATTGTATATGGTTGAAAGATACTACTAATTAGCACAACCACAATTATGTGGCTGATGAACGCCGAAAGGAATAATAAATCTACAAACCTTAGAATAAATTCTAATTAGGGTTTTGTGTGCACATATACCAATTATAGAGAATTGACTTTCGAGTAATTTGCTGTAAATAATTGATTAATTAACTGATCACATTCGAGTATGGCCTTCCAATCTTCTTTTTGGATCAATGACATAGTTATTTGGGCATTTGGTAATGCCAGTGGATAGTTTAAATCCCCCAAATCCCCCAAACGTTCGCCAGCAAAAAAATGAAACGCACATGGCATTCGACATTACCACAGCTCGCCAGCAAAAAAATGAAATACACATGGCATTCGGCATTACGACAGCTCGCCAGCCAAAAACTGAAATGCATATGGCATTCAGCATTATCACAGCTTGCGTTACGAAATTAAAACCTGTAAATTAAACCACACACGTTCAAATTAATGAAACGTGTAAATTAAACGATTTGGCTCCACTTTTATCTTACCACTCTATGCAAATACCTTAATTTTTTCTAATTATGTAGATGTGGCAATAAGTTGGTGGACATAGTAATTTTTAAACAGGATTACGTAAATGTAAAAAAGTAAACATATAAATTGATGTCTTTATAATAGCTCAGAAGTTAATGGTTGAAATCAGAGCCATTCATTTATTGTGACGACTAGGAATATTCTAGGCATATTTAATCTT
This sequence comes from Picea engelmannii, assembly GCA_009831015.1. Lineage (NCBI taxonomy): Eukaryota > Viridiplantae > Streptophyta > Pinopsida > Pinales > Pinaceae > Picea > Picea engelmannii. The sequence goes on from ML814617.1 coordinate 81,567, forward strand.
GTCCATAGAAAACTTATTAAAAACTAAAAACCTATTAAATGTGCCCATGATCAATAGGTGTACGCCTTTCGGCGTAATTACACAAATTACAATTAATCAGTGTGATTTAATGTGATAGTCTCACTGCACAAATTACAATTAAGTGTGTGATTTAATGTGATAGTCTCTTAATGTTGTATTGTGTGTATAATTTTGTCTTTTTGGTTTTTATTTATTTATTTATTTTATAATTAGAAAAAATAAAAATAAAAATAAACATAAACATAACATGCATCTTATTCATTTCTCTCTCTTATTTTTTTTTTTTATGAAAAGTATTTGCAAACTAAATATAAATGAAATGAGTTAAAAACATCTTGTTAGGTATATAAGTTTTTGAAATGGGTGGTGGGTGTGGAGATCATCAATTTTTTTTGACAAGAACGGTTAATGGATCTTTATTATAAGATAGTAGTGGCAAAGCCACTGGAGCTATTACATTTTAGTTGATTCAGGTTCAACTAAACTGTTACAAGACCAGGAGGATCTACCCTCCTACCTGGGTATAGTTCTTGGAGCTAGATTTCTATCCTAATCTAGAGGCTTGCAATATGCAGAGACTTCTATACAAAATGTCTTCCTCGTAGAGTTATTTGTAGAGTACTTGCTTGCCCTAAGATTTATTGACTGAATTTCCTTGGGCCCTTGTTCTTGGGCAAGTCCTGCTCTAGATGCCAGTCTTTATTCAACTTCTCCATTTGGACTTCCAACTTGCTGACTCGTTCCTCGAATTCCTTCTATGGGTCTTTGACTTCATTGTGAGTCTATTCTAGCTCCTCCGAGAACCTGATTTTTGTCACTGTAATGTCGACTTCTAGCATTTCTAGTCGTCGTCCTGCTTCAATGTCTAGGTTCTGGAGAAAATCGTTTTGGTTTTGCAGAAATTGTTTGAGCCTCTTCAGTTCTTCTTCCACTGATTTCAACCTTTCCTTTGTAGATGGTTTGCTCCTTGAGCTAGACGCCATTTCCTTTCCTTCTTCTCTTGTTTGCCTTCTTGTGCGTGGGAAAATTCCTTCCTCTGCTGGAGTTGTGCCTTTGCGTGGTTGACTTCCTAAAATCAGAATGCTCAGGGGATGAAATAGACCTGCCTAGCTTGATCTCTTATCCTCCTTCCAATGAACGATCCAGTGCACCCAACCGTTCTGCATCCTTTGGCTCAGCGTATGGGTCGCGTGATGAACTTCTGGATTTTCCTGAATATTCAGTGACCGAATGATTGATATTCCTCTCAGGCCTAACACCAGTCTTATCTTTGGTTGTCTTTCATTCACCCCTGTGAAGTGTCCGAGCCTGTGACGTACCTCTTTTCCACCTCACGTCCTTGCATTCTTACCATACTTTTTGTCCCACTGAGGTCCTAGTCTACGTGCCCCAGTCCTATGGGATTGCCATGTTGGTCATGGTTCCATTTACTTGGAGTGTTCCATTGCTTAAGAGGGCTCCTTTGTTGGCTTCAACATATGTTGATGCGTTTAGCTTCCAGAGAACATGGAATAGCTGATACGATCTTAGTCTTCCCAGAAGTAGATGGAATTTTTATAGTATATGTTGGAGTTTTACTTGCTTGGTCGTGTTTCGAAGAGTCAATGCTTGTATTATGAGTCTGGAGTCCCCTACAATCACCAGGTCTTGGACATTTTGGTTGATAGCTTGAGTCAACCCTTGCCAAAGTGCCAATGCTTCAGCTCTGTTGTTTGTTTATGTTCCTAAACTCCATGCGTAGGTAATTTGTAGAACTCTTTTGGGGCTTACTAGGACCTGTAACACCATGTTTCCCCTAGTATGTAAAAATAACTATATTGGATAAGAACTATGGCAAACTCAAAGATGTGAATGCTTGATTTGATGGACCTTTGTATAAAAGGTCGATGAATGTAAATTGTGTTATGAATATGTGTTGCACGACTGTTGGGGAGGGGATGTGCTAAAAGAGACCACGATGGCTAATGAGAGGTGGTGGAAGGGACCTGGAATGGTTGCGTTAACTTCCACCGAGCTAGTACCGTACTGGTTTTTACTTGCTCAAAGACCAAAGCAACTCTCTGACCCTAGAATGGATTTCCCATCAGATTGGTAGGTGGGGAGGCTCCTCAAGAGTTAATGAGGGGATGGGGGTGAACCGCCCATCCGTAAAATCTCCCAGACCTGACCACGGATGGGAAAATTTGCACCACACACAATCTTGTAGAGAAAAGGAAAGAAAGGAAGTGTGGGGGAATAGAGAGAGAGGAGAGAGCACGCACGATAGGGATAACAGAAGAGAATTGGAGAAACTCTGGAAACACAGGGAGTTATGAATATAAGAGAAGGAGAGTAACCTTCATCCTGGATTATTTTTCTGTATCAGGAGAAGGAGAGTAACCTTCGTCCTTGACTTCCGTTGAGATGGAAGTAGGAGACTGAATCTCAAAGCATCATGGTCTAGCTTGGGGGTGGCTAGCGGTAAATCCGTTTGGAGTCACTGAGCCTATGGTTGGGTGGAATCGAGCACCCCTCTCAGCAATCGCGTCACACCTGGTGTTTCTTATAAGTATTTTATGCCTTGTATTTTGAATTGTATATCATGAATACATGCTCATGTTTATACGCCCATAATGATTTATGTGTGGAATGATTGCCTGGTGTTTTAGATTGGAAATAATGGATGCATGTGTATACTTACATGCCATAGTTGGCTTCTGTACAAATGATTAAGTCTGGGGCATGGGATCGCTCCACCGAGAATCGTCTTGTTTGCTTGATTCTTGTAATATTCTAAGAAGGCTGCTTGAGAGTACTCTTCCCCGAGAATTACCCCATAAACCTTGGAACCGTACCGAACCTTTACCCAGAGACCCGACTAAGATCAGGGACAATTTCCCAAGAACCATCTGAAGGTTCATGCGATCCGGGTCTGGAAGTCTTATGCAAGAAAGAGTAGCTCTCTAAGGTCTCGGAGTCATGGGAGTTTGAAGCTCCGAGAGGTTGAATTTCGTGATTCAAGCCCAGAAAGGATAGCAAGTCCAATTATCGAAAGAGATTACCCCATCATTTGGTTGACGAACGATCGAAATCCTTTCGGAAATACCCCAGATTTGTCAAGACCAATGGATTTGAGGAGGAGCGCAGGCGTTAACACCTTGACCCCTTCAGCCTTCGCAAGTAGCGATGGGATCCAGGACCGTAGATCCAAGGATCTATTAGAGATTTATGGACCGTTGGATCAGGGGAGGCTCACAGCCATTAATCCCATACATAAATTCCCATATCGGGAATTCAGGAATCGGAGTTTCGAAAGGTAAGGAAACTCTCTGCTGTGGATTTTCACGAGTCGCGAAATCCTGGTATATGAAACACCGAATCGGTTTAGCGTGAATGGGTTTCGGCGTTTCGGCACCCGGGAAACCTGAGGGCAAGACCCCTCATCTTCGCCAGTCATGAAATCCCGGTATACGAAACCCTGAATCGGTTTAGCGTGAATAGGTTTTGGCGTTTCGACACCCGAGAAACCCAAGGGCAAGACCCCTCATTTTCGTAAGTTGGGAAATCCTGGTACATGAAACCCCGATGTGCTCTGTGGAGGAGCCCTAGGTCACCGGATAGGGTCTTGTGGTAGGAAGGAAGAGTCCCGAAAGAATCTGGACCGTCCATTTGTTGTGGCGAAGATATAAATCCACAGGGGTTCTGGAGATCGGGGAAATAGGAGTGAAGACCCCGCCAAAATCCCAAAAGGTAGAATGCCAGGATTTAATCCGGGTCGTTGATCAAGTCGACGATATGGATCATAGATCCAGATGATACCGAGCTTTCGGGTTTCGGGGATTGAAGGAACAAGGGTTCCTTGCAACAGGAATCTCGAAAGTCGAGTTCCGGTAGCGCCATTTGGTGTTAGCGTGTGTTCATTGAGGTGGTCGCATGGAGTAGGAATAAGGGGAGCCAAGGAGCTCGTTAACCCCATTTTGGGTTTTGGCACTTCAAGGGACAGGGAGCCGGGGAGAGCTCGCACACAGAAATCCTGAAACGCGAAAGATGGAAGCGCCTTTTTGGTAAGACCTGTGGTCATAGCCAACGATCACATGGAGGAGGATAAGGGAAGGGATGGTCTGCACTAGGCCCCATAGAAATTCAGGGATTTTGTCTCTCGAAGAAAAGATGAAAATAAAAGAAAAATCTAGGTTTTCGTAGTGGGTATGTGACAGGATCCCTCCTCCACCTGCCACCCCAGGATTCCCTTTGGAGGCCCCGTCAAAGAACAATATATGTTGGTTTCTCTTTTGTTTCTATTCCTCAAAGTCCTCCTCTTCCTTCCGAATTTCCCAAGTTTCCTGTTTTCCCTTGTTGTCTGTTTTCTGTGAGTGGTCCCTGATTTTGAAGCTTTTAATCCATTGTTCCTCTTCTGGCTCTAGGGGTCCTGAGATATTTTCTTTGCAGAAGTAAGGGGCACTTTCGCCAAAGTAGGCATTTATCCTTATTGCTACTTGTGTTGGGTTACTTGTGGTCTCCCTAAAAAGCCTGTTATTTTACTCCAGCAAAATCTTCCAAAGGATGAATTTTGGCAGTGCTCTCCAGAGGGTGGAGAGTTGGCCCTTTTTCATGGCCTGAAAGGGACATTGGGAGCTCCAATTTTGTAGCAGGGTGGAGGTCTCTTGAGGTAGAGAAAACATTCTTGGTTTCATCCCAAGGACTAACTGCCATACCTCTTTGGAGTATGTGCATTGCAGGAGCAAGTGGTTTGAGGTTTCCTCCTCTTGTGAACATAGAGGACATCTGTACGGGCCTTCCCAACCTCTTCTTCTCAGATTTTCTCTTGTTAGGATACCCCTATGTGCCAAGGTCCATACAAATAGATCTATCTTTGGTATAGATTTGGAAGTCCAGATGGCTCGCCAGATTGCTGGGTCTGGTGGGACATGGGGGATTGTTGTAAGATTTTTAAACCCTGATGCTATTGTGTAGGCTCCGGAGAGTGCTCCCCTGCCTCTCTTGTATTTTTTCCCCGCTTTTAAAGGGAATTTCCCTTGCAAACAATCCGTCAGAATGTTCCATTCCCCCTCAATCTCTGGAGGTTTGTTGATGACCTCCCACCTGAGCCATGATTTTTTCTCATCTTCTCTCCAAATCGAAATGTCCCACAGGCTATTTAAGTTCTGAGATCTCATCCAATCTTTTATCCTGTCTAGTCCTTCCATCAAACTTAACGCTAGGTCTCCTAGGATTGAGTCATCCCAAACATTGATTTCCTTACCATTCCTTGGTATCCAGATGAGGTGAGGTCTGAAGAGCTTAAGTGCCTTTAGACACAAATTGAAGATAGGTGAACCTTTCTCCACAATTGCTGGGCGATTTAGGCATTTTTTCCTTGGGCCTCGGAAGTACTTCTTTCATATCAATTTTTTTCTCCAAGAGGGTTTCCCTGTAACAAGATTCCAAAGAATCTTGTCTCTTAAGGCTAAGTTTTGGGAGTGGATGTCCTTGAATTGGAGGCCACCTTCTAAAAAGGGCTTTGTTACTTTTTCCCAGCTAATTAGATGCAATTTCCTCCCTTTTTGCTTCCCTTCTTCCCATAGGAACCTTCTGAAAAGAACTTCGATTTTATGGATTGTGGTGGAAGGGGATAGTAACAAATAACTTTGGTAGATCGGGATGCTTGCCAACACTTCTTTAATAAGGACCACTTTACCCACAATGTGTAGCCAGTTTGCTCACCAGGAATTGATTCTTTCTTTTAACTTGTCTATCGGCGGGAGCCATTGAGATGCCTTTGGATTTGTTCTGAAAATTGGTACTCCCAGGTATTTAAACACATCCCAATTGGTACAACCTTACATTCCCATGACTCTTGATATCTCCATCATTTCCCTTGGTGAGATGTTCCATCTGTAGATCTTGCTTTTTGGCAGGCTTACTTCACTTCCTGAGATCTGTTTGTAAACGTCCAACTCCGTTTTAAATTTCTTTGGTCTGTACACTTGCTCCTCCCATCAATAACGTGTCATTTGTGAATTGGGCATGGTTTATTTCTTTTACCCCTGGGGCTATTCTTAGGCCCAGGAGATTGTTTTAAATCCGGGGATGATCCAGTTGGAAGCTGAGCACTGAGGCTTGAATTGCATAGAGGAGTGGAGAGAGGGGACATATTTTCCATAGCCCCCTAAAAGCTTGAAACAACTTAGATGCTCGACCGTTTACTAGTGGGGTGATCCAGGGGGATCCAATGCAAGCTTTGATCCATTTTATAAATGCTGGGTCAAAGCCAAAATTTTCCATGAATTTTCCATGAAATTATGCCTAACTCTATCAAACGCATTTGCAAGATCGAGCTTTATGATCATACCTTTGTCTTTTCATCGAATTCTTGAGGGCAGGGCTTCTTGGACTAGGATTATGTTGTCCACTATGTGCCTTCCTTTAATGAACCCACCTTGGTTCTCCGGGATGATTACAGCGATATTTTTTTTTAATTTTGTTGGCTATTATTTTTGTGAGGATCTCGTAGCTTGTGTTGTAGAGAGAGATTGGTCAGAATCTTCCAAAACTGACTGCTCCTTTTTCTTTCGGGATAAGAGCTAGGAAGGACGAGTTTGTTCCTCTTCCTATCTTGGTGCAGTTATGAGATTTTCTGATTAGTTTTGTAAGGTCTTCTTTTATAATATCCCAACAGTTTTGATAAAATCTTGTTGTGAAGCCATCTGGTCCAGGTGCCTTATCTGGGCACATCTGGTCGAGGGCCTCTTTTATTTCTTGTTGTTTTACTTCCTTTACTAGTTTGTTGTTGGCGTCTTCTTGAATGACGTTCGGAACCAGAGACAACAGGTAGGATTTGGAGTCTATTTGGGTCATTTGAGTCTCCGTGTAAAGAGTTTCAAAGGCTTATGTCGCAGCTACTTTTATGCCTTCAAAGTCTGATATAATTTGTTCTTGAACATGTATTTCATTGACTGCCTTGAATTGCTTTCTTGCCTTAGCTTGTTTGTGGAAGTAACTGGTGTTTTTGTCTTCTGCTTCCATCCAAAGGCTTCTAGATTTCTGTTGCCAGTAGCTTTCCTCCTCCCTACAAGCTTGGTACCATTTCCTTTGGAGATGGTCCTCTTGGTGCAGAGTTTCTTGAGTTGTCTCTTGTTCTTCCATTTCCAGTTGGTGATTTTTGAGCTGCTTTTGGGCTTCTTGACGTTTAGTAATTGGATTCTTTTGGGTTTTTGCCCAGAATTTGAGCGCCACCTTGAGCCTCTTATGTTTTTATTCCCAAACAAAAAAGGATGATCGTATAACTTTCTCATTCCAAATCTTGGTAACCAGGTCTTGGAATCCTTCATATTGTAGCCAGGTTGGGCTAAATCTGAATGGGATAGGCCCAAGATTCTTGTCATGCGAAACCTCTAACAAGATTGGCTTATGATCTGACACACTATGTGGGAGGAGAGAAGTTGAGGGCGTGAGGCCCAAGAGCATAAAGGATCTTTGGACTAAAAATCTGTCTAGCCTGGCAGCAATATGCCCCAGTCCTACTCTCTTGTTTGACCACGTGTATTTCCCCTTAGTTGGTTTGGCATCCTCCAGCTCCCATTCTGACATGATGTCTTCTACCCATTCTCTTGATGGGTCTCTCACAATGGACCCACCTTTCTTCTCGACTGCTGCTAGTGTTACATTGAGATCCCCCCAATAATGATGTTTTCTAGGTCGTTTGAGAGTAGAAAATCTTTAATTGAATCCCAATAGTTCCTTTTTTCATTCAAAATGACCAGGACATAGAGGTTGAATGGGCTTACTAGCCGACCCGTTTATTTGTGTAATAGACTAGTGTAGATCCAGTGCATGCATCTTTATGTTCTAATTAGGTCATACTTCATGGTGTCCCAGAGGGTTCCCAGACCTCTTGAGGCGCCTCTTGCGCTTACTGCTATTCCTTGGATTTTCTTCCAAAGGGATTTTGTTGCTTGGAGAAAGTCTTGTTCCTCCATCTTGGTCTCCTGGATTAGAAGGATCTCGATCTTTGACATTTTGATTATATCCTTGAGGGCTTCTTCCTTTATTTTCTTGCCGAAACCCCTACAATTCCAGGATGTTAGCTTCATTATTTACCTGGGGAGGGTATGGGCTCCTTGACAAGCCCTGGAGTGTTTCCTTGTCATCTTGACATTGATCAGTTGTCTAATTATTGGTTGCGAGCCACTGAGGACGTCTTTGTATGTCTCATTTTCCCTTTCTTATTTCTTGGATTTCCTTCCTTTGCCTGCTTTTTTAGGGGTGACAATGGAGTCACTAGCACTCTCGTAGTCACTGTCTAGGGAGACTACTCCTGATTCCATGTCTTGGCCTCTCTCCTTCTCAACGACCATCTTTCCTTGCCCTTCTTCCCTTTCGGCCACTGGTTTCTCTCGGGTTCCTGGGGGTGTCTTTGCTGGTGTTTCTTTTTCAATTGGTTGGGCTTCCTTTGGATCTTTGCCGACCGTTTTCTCTGGGTGTTCTTGTTCTAGTACTCTGAAGTTGTTCTCTGCTGCTACTTCTGGCCGATTTCCTTGCTCCTTGGATTGTGGAGGAATTGTCTTTTCGTTCTGTGGTCCTTTTTCCTTGTCTTGTGCTCTTCCTTTTCTGGGTTGTTTCCATCCTTCTCCATCTTCCTTCTCCTTGCTTGGGTTTTTGGTGCATTTTTGCTGAAAGTGGCCGTATTCATGGCATCCCCTACACTTGAATGGTAGTTGTTCGTAGTCGATCTTCTGGTAGTGTTTCCATTCTCCAACTTTTATCTTGATTGCCTCTGGAAGGCCAACCTCTAGGTCCACTTCCACACAGATGCACATGCAGGAGTATTGGTCTTTGGGGTCTTCTCTGTCGATGTATTGCCCTAAACCATTCCCTATTGCCTGTAGAGAGCTGGGGTTCCAGCAGTGGATCGGTAGATTGGGTAATCTGACCTAGACTGGGACGTCCTTGGGCACTTCTACCGTAGGATCGAAGTAAGGCGTACAACGATTCAGGTATAACCCTTGGGTTCCCATAAAATACGGGCCATTCCTGAAGATGAGGTCTCTGTCTTCCTGAGAGATGAATTCGAAGATGAATAATCCTCTTCCCACCACATAACAGGTTACGTTGTTCTGGATCAACAAACGCCAGTTCCTTTTGATCCAGTTATCTATAGTTCTGGCTGATGGCCAAAGGGCCATGAATTTCCCTGCCAATCTATGATCGAACAATGAGATTGGTACTCGCATAGGATGGTCTGGAGGTAATTCAATCTCAGGGATCGAGTCGAGCTTCTTAACTAAGCTAGGGGGAGCAGTTGGGGGAAGATTCTTGACTTGGGCGGCCAAGAGCTTGCGGAAGGAGGCTTCAGTTGAAGGAGTGGGCGGGGGCTCCCTTCCTCCCAAGGCTGCCATAGCTGTAGCTGAGACGCTTCAGATCTGGGACCCTAGGTGGTCCTCAGAGCAACGTCTGGATGACCTCGTTGAGCATAGGGGTAATTGAGTTATTATTAGGTGTAAGTATGGGGATCATCATTGATCTCAGAGAAAAAATGAAATAACTTATGTATGGAGTTTAGAGAATTCATCCATAATTCATTTTCTAATTGTTGTAGGAGACTCAAGAACAATTATCAATCTGATGATCTTGAACACTACCCCAATCGATTATGAACTTGAATATATTCTTACTCAATCCCAAACAAAGGTTTGTAGTTTTCAAAATATTTCCTTTAATTAGCCATTGAGGGAGCATAACTACCTAGTAGATTTGCTTGCCAATGAGACCATAGTTTTAAAAATGGGGGTGCTAAGGATCAATGAAACTATAAGTTATAAAGTCATTCCTTAACCATATAGCCATGCAATTGAAGGCACATATCACCACATTAAATCAACATATGTCATGCATCTCCCATCTTTAGTCACATAGTGAGGCAAGTAAATTGATGAGAGTGGTGCACCCCCCTCACATGCCTGAATTTATGGTGAGCCAAGCTCTTGAACCATTGGTTGAAGGTTATTTTTGTTGAGGTGGGATAATGGAGTTACGATATAGAAGGTGATACAAGGGAGTGAGAAACCTGGTTCAACTAGATGACCATTGTTTGGTCAGAGATATTGTTGTTATTTGCTCATCTCTTTGCAATTTTGGTTTGGTGAATTATGGTTCTGGAGGAGCCCTTTGTGGGTTGTTTTTGTGGTTACTAGACTTCCTCTACATATTAGGTTTTTTGAATTTCATACTCTTATAGACACAATTTGGTTTCATTGTCTTTGGTCTTGTGTGCCATAGTTAAAAAGAGCAGTTTTTACTAGTGTTTAGTTTCCTTCTTTCATTGGATGAGCCCTTTGTTATGCTCAGGGTTATCTAGTTTTTTAGCTCACATGAAACGTTAACTTGATGGAGACATGGTGGTGTTTTTGTGAGCATGTGGGATTGCTTCTTGGTTACATGTATCCAATTTGAATTTGGCCTTGGATTGGCGTCCAGGTTTGTGTGTTGCCATTATGGATTTCAAGGAGCTACAAGAAATTCAGAGAGTTCTTTGAAATCATAAAGAATCGATCTAGGCAAATAAACTTCTCTCTTTTCAGTAACTACAAAGGTTCATGAAAATGAGCATCAATCCATTTACCAATTTGCTTCAATCATGAGTACTTTTGTGTAGTAGGAACAACAAATTGCTACCCTAGAAGTTGTATGCAGATTGTTGAGAAATATGGTTGTCAACCTCAACAAAGAAACTTGGTGAGGGGCCTCCAATGAAAAAAGATTATTTAACTCAACTGAAGGAAATTTTAAGGAATAAAACAAAATACATCAATTGGTGGAGGATATGGAGATCGAGAAGTAGGAGTTTTGTGAAAAAGCCTGCTATCAACCACCATGTTTTCTACTAACTTTAATGTTTTTTAAAGTTTAGTACAATATTAAGTGTTTACTTTGTAAGAAGTAATAAAATTTAAAAAATAAAAATTTGATTTTTTTTTTCAATATAATATGAGTGTAATTTTATTAACTAATAAAACACAAACCATTGAAACTTAAGATGCATTTATTGTGTAATAAAGATGACAACTAAGCATGACATCTCAATCACTTCTCCTGAAAATATATGGAAATACGACACCATGCCTTTGAAAAAACAGTACCATGTCGTCTCCACTAATAATGCATGCATGATTTTAAGTCTCTTGAACTTATTCTCAAATAGGTGTCGAATACAATATTGAAATCTCATAAGTCTGCAAGTCTGAGGTTGCCCACGCCCACATGGATGAAGAGTTTCAGGGTCCCAACGTTCTCGGTTGTTTCGAATGATGCTTCTACCAAAGAGAGGATTTTAATGGAGAAAACTGAGATTGTTGGACATTCTACGTTAACATTGCCCATTGATCATTTTTTACTATTAAAAATTCATGAAAGTTGGAAGGTATTGAATTGAATTTGTGATTTTCAAAATTAAAGCAAAGTTTTAAAAGCGGTGCACTAATAGTATTGACTAAAAATGAGTTGGAAGGTATTGAATTGAATTTGTGATTTTCAAAATTAAAGCAAAGTTTTAAAAGCGGTGCACTAATAGTATTGACTAAAAATGTGTTATAGAAGAAAAACTTTTGAAATTTGAATAACCTTTACATAAAAAAAAATAAAACAAAAATGATATAACAATATCTTACATCACTACTTTTTTATAAACCAACTATTGGTAAGTTTATATGAAATTGATTCAACATTAACAATAATTATCTTGCCAAAAATTTAAATGTTGATAATGATCAAGAATAATGTTATGTCATAAGCATGCTTATCAATAAGTTTACAAATGTTTCTAACATTACAATGTGCATATGAAAAAGTATATGTCCATATATCAAATGCATGTTATTCAACCCTTGAACCTTTCTCTTCACAAGTCATAATTTTTTAATTTTGGGTTATATTAAAGCATATAATTTACTTAATTAAGTCTCCACTTTACATGGGAACAAACTAACATACCAAAAACAAGGTTAAGTAGAAGGTGATATAAATTAGTTGGTAAAAGGAAGTATGAACATATATGTTTGTATATGTGCGTTATAATGTTACAAACACCCATCTGGTGGTGCCTTAGTCCTTGTTGATGATTGTTTTGAACTATGTATGCTAAAATGCCCCACTTCCTATTCCATTGCCCAAACCATGAAATCCTCCATGTTTGACATCTTTAAATCTTTAAATTATGCAACGTCACACATCAGTTTTCCACTCTCTCTCATCTATCTCTTGAAGAAAATTATAAAATTATTTTTGGTCACAATTTACCTATCACATGGCACAACTACAAAACTTCAGCTTGCCACAACCTTGTGGCATGGCAAAAGAGTACGCCTTCCTTTCCTGCAAGGAACAATGTGTCTATATGCTAAATAATTATCTTTAATGTGTTTAGAGTTTAACACACAACCCAAACACACACAGTCACAATGAATACCCATAGCACTAAATTTGTTTCAGAAATCTAATGTGAATCTCTACTCAATTGTCCTTAGTTCTCAACTGCAACACTGATTTTATTTGGAAAACATATCTCATCCTTAGTAAGATAAATTGGATCATTTTTTTATGCACACAGTCACAATGAATACCCATAACACTAAATTTGTTGCAGAAATCTAATCTAAATCTCTACTCAATTGTCTTTAGTTCTCAATTGCAACACTGATTTTATTTGGAAAACATATCTCATCCTTAATCAGATAAATTGGATCATTTTTTTTTAATGTAAGTATTGTGTAGAAATTAATGGAAATTCCAATGATTAGCTTAATGTTTTAATCAATTGGTTACAATTCATTAATGTGGTTTTATACTAGATTGATGGCTCATAGGATGCCAATATGAGTTTGGTGGGATATATTTAATGAAATAATGGGATGTGGAATATTTAATGCAAATTTGGGATGCATTATTTTTCAAATAGGTAACGATGTTTATGTTTGTAGATTGATGTTTGTGATCATTTTGTGTCTTATCACAAAATGAATGGGTCTTCGTGGTGGGCATGTTCCATTTCTTCTCATATAACTATTCAATATATCATATTAATTATCTTTTTACAAGTTATGAGCTTTAATATTAGATCATTCATTTGTTAACATCAATAAAATAATAGTGTTTATGGGTGGGTGTACAAAGATGGTTTTCTTTTTTGTTGTATTTTTAGAAACATGTGTATACTTTAGGAACACACATTCCTTTTTAAATAGCCTCACCCCATCAAAGCTCCACGCACATTCCTAAAAGAACAATGAGCACACATTCCTCTTGGAACGAAAAGCAACATGCATGTTAAAATCACAAGTTAATGTGGATTATAAGAGTCCACATCTATAATTATTATAAAAAATTGTTATAAATAATCATAAATCCTAAATAGACATTAACAACAATTAACCATTTAGTTATGATACCATTGTGAGATTGTTATATTGAGATATATTATAAATGTACCATTGATATATATATTAATTAATTAGTTCTATACATTTTGTCATGTTTTCATCTTGTTGATTTTCTTGGTGCTTAAGTGGGCCTGATGGTTAAGAACATATGTTTCCTTTCAAGAGGTCACAAGTTCAAATTTAGAGGGGGTAGGGTATGCATACCTCCATAGACTTTACCAATCAAATCCCTGGGGTTTGGTATCAAAGCCAAAGCCTAATGTGATGTGATTGTAATGTGATTGTTATGGTTATTGAATAGTTTATCAGAGCCACAATGAAGAGAAGAGGATGGTTGATCGATCTGTCGGTGAGTGAAGAAGAGCCGCCAAGAACTTCACGGGAGAGCCAAAATTCCCAGGTATATGAATAGCCGGCCCAAGAGTTTGGCTATGTTTGCATCTAATTGTTTCCGGGCTTCTACGTTGCATTTATATTTGGAATATTGTAGATTTTCAGAGATTTTTCAGAAATCTAGTGTTGTTGCTTGAATTCTGAATTGAATGAAATACATAGTGGAGTTAATGTATGAATGTAGTAGTCATTGATTCCAATGATGATATCAGTTGCAAAATTGTATGAACATGGTGTTATGGTAATTTGGCAGTGTTAACTTTGATATTGCAGAGGGTTTATGTCTCACTGCACCAGAAAGAATTTCTTTGAACTTAACAAGAATATAAGCATAAGTTCAAGCTTGTACAGGACAATTTTCAGACGCAAACCCTAATCTGAGCCCGAGAAGCAGAGAACTTGCGATCCGATTGGAACGAGATTTAATAAAGTTTCTATCCTCGATGAGTGATTTACATTGCGCAACAGAAAAAGTAGGACGAAATTGGTTGTTTTAGATAGAGGAAGAATGGAAGATCTTTGCAGAAAGAGACGGCATAGATTGAAGTTAAATGAAAACATATTTTATTTTGGTAAGAAAATTCTATATATCTAATAATGATTGCCCATATATGTGTGTTTGTTTAGAGCTAAAAGAAAATTAAAGTTTTCCGTAAATGGGAATAAATATGATCAATGGGATTTTTAAGGGATCATTCTTTTTATGTTATTTAGATGAGTGGTTATGAGATTGGCAATTGCTTAGTATTGTGTTAAGAGAATAAATTGGGAGAGGGTGATATACATTATAGTATAGGAGAATATATTGGGAGATAGTTATATGTATCTCTATCATGTGAGAGTTAATGAGATTGA
>ML814617.1:96347-111458 GCA_009831015.1 Picea engelmannii
TTACTAGATTGAATCGGTAGAAAGTTAGCATAATGGATATAGTTCACGCCTTAAAACAACATCCATTTGTTTATTTAAGGTTGCACTGATAGCTCTTTAATAGTAAAGATGGGTGGTAGGTATTTTCAGTTGGCAAACATTAAAGTGAGCACATACATTGATTCTACAGGGAGTTCGTTCCTTAATGGTAGATGGTTTAATGGTACATGGTAGACATGTGTAGCAGCTATTTCTAAATGGTAGACATGACATGTGTAGTAGTCATTTTGGTTATGTAAGAAATTGTTGAAAATGTAGATTCGAGTGATTAATTCTGTTTAATCAGATGGTTTTAATGTAGATTCATATCAACTAATTAAAAAAAAAAAAAAAATCTAAATGACCAGTTAAATCATATGGTATTTTGTGGCTTAAAAACATTCAAACTCTTCTCTTTTTTCTGAACTGAACACACTTGCAATGCCTATAGTGTAACTGATGTGTGATGTAAGAGATTTGCGAACATGTAAAAATGAATTCTTTGTTAAATTTGATAGTTTTGTTATCTGTTTTCACAGTTTTAAGGAAGAATTTTAAGTATATTTGACGAGCAAATTATTTCACCATCAAATCTACTGGTGAATACAGTAAAATCTACTTCAACATATTTAAATTGATCCACAAAACTTGAGACCTAGAAAAAGACCCAGAAATGAACCGCAATTTGAACAACAAAACTTGCAAATTCGAAAAGAACCCAAGATTGAACGATTTTTACTGTTTGCCTTCTCCATTGTCGGAATTGTTCATTCTCATTGAACATATTTTAATGTATTCCACGTGGAACGTTTAGTCGTCTCTGGTTTTAATGTTCGGAATGGACCTTCATCAACGAGTAGCTAATAATTGCCAAACAATTAGCTTTGAATGGAATGGAATCTTCGCTGTCAGTGTAGTTAATTATTTGAGAAGTTTGAATGAGATTGAATTTCTACGTGAGTGGCTGGATTGTAGCATTTTATTAAGGAATTATATTTACATAATAATATTTGATGCATTTAACAATGGATTCAATTAACAGTAGTAGTTATATGTGGATATGTCATTTTTATAATATTAATAAATTATATTTAAAAAAAAACGTTAAAAATAATTATATTAATAATAAAATAATGAGAATGATTGTTAAAAATTTGGTCTTTTTTTGGTTAAGAGTTTTTCTTCCTTAAACTTAAAGAAACAGATTAAGAGTCCAAGACTAGTTAAAGTTGGCAAGAGTGAAAGTCTCTCCCTTATAAACACTAGCCAAAGTCTACCTCCATACCACTAGCAGGTTATTCCACATGAATTAGTTTTCTTGAATAACCGTGATGAATCAGCATGCTTTCGCAAATAACAACTAGTTATGGTTAAAAGTGTTTTGCATCCTAGTTTCTAAAAAAGTGTTTTGCATCATTCACCTTCTTATTTTTACAAAGATAATAAATTTTGTCATCACACTAAGGTTTAGGAATTGTCCAACACCTTGTTTCATTATAGAGATTATGGAAGTTCATTCTTATTTTAACAATGTTGATTTTTTTCATTAAACTTGATATAGCATAAGATAGTTTTAATTTTCCAGAATGGGATTAGAATGGGTGATTTTGTTTGCAAAGCTTATGGTGAAAACTTGATTTTA
The DNA here is from genome assembly GCA_009831015.1 of Picea engelmannii. Classification (NCBI taxonomy): domain Eukaryota; kingdom Viridiplantae; phylum Streptophyta; class Pinopsida; order Pinales; family Pinaceae; genus Picea; species Picea engelmannii. Next base: position 98,008 of record ML814617.1, read on the forward strand.
GTGGGAGTCTTGTTAGTCCACATACTTTTGTTTTTGTATAAGGAATTTGTTCCTCGTAACCATCCAGTGTGGAAATTGTTCCTCGTAAACGTGGTTGAACCTGTGTATGAATCCACTGATAAGACCGCTCCAATAAATTGGTTTCCAAACTCCAACGCCAATTCCCTAACGATTCAAAATATATATGTTTCCACTAAATTTTCTTGCTCTTCTGACACCTTTCTGACAGGTGATTGGTCTTCCCAAAAAAATTGCATGGGTGAAAATCAAAACACTTTGACTCATCATGGCCTAGTCAGTGACAGTGGCACATGGGTTCTTCATCCAACTAATCATCATGATCATACAAATATGCAATCCTATAACAACATCATCATCCTCAACAACTACATAAGCATCTCGATCATCCTTAACTACATCAACATTCGTATCATCATCATCATCCTGATAATCAACAATATCCTCTACATGCTCCTTGTCAATATTCTCAAACTTTGTCTTACGATCATCATTAAAAATACCTCTACTTACAAAATGAACAGGTTTGCAATAATCGGGAATAAAACGGTTATCATGAACCTTGTTGTATCCTAAGACATATTGATTTAGTTTTAATTGTAGTTCTTCCCATGGTCGAACAATTCTAATTGCTTCCTCTCATTTATCCACAACTTTTTTTGTCATAGGGACTTCATCCAACTCATCTTCATGTTTATGAGTGTCATCATCTGTTAATAGAGTGTCTTCATTGAAGTTGTTTTCATCCTTGATGTCATTGTGTTCATCAATTTGTAATCCAAACAATGGATTATGCTGAAGAATTATGAAATCACAATGTTGTTGTTGAAGGAGACTTAATTAATCATATAACAGTTTGTTTTGAAGTTTAAACATATCAACATTCATGTGCATGCCTTGTAAGCAAGGAAGCATTCTAGTGAGAGTGCACTTATTTATTGAAATTGTAGATTATGGAGTTTAGTTGATTAATGTGTGCAACAGATGAAACATTTCTTCAATCCTAGCCATTATGAAGAGTATTGAATATGCAAGAGTTGTAAGACTTAAAAAGTATGAACACCTCTTTTAGAACACCTTAAAAATTGTGAAGGCAACCTCTTTGAGAACCCCCTTATTCAATCCTAGCCATTATGAAGAGTATTGAATATACAAGAGTTGTAAGACTTAAAAAGTATGAAGACGTCTTTTAGAACACCTTAAAAATTGTGAAGGCAACCTCTTTGAGAACCCCCTTATTCAATCCTAGCCATTGTGAATAGTATTGAATATGCAAGAGTTGTAAGACTTAAAAAGAATGAAGACCTCTTTTAGAACACCTTAAAAATTGTGAAGGTAACCTCTTTGAGAACCCCCTTATTCAATCCTATCCATTGTGAAGAGTATTGAATATGCAAGAGTTGTATGACTTAAAAAGAATGAAGACCTCTTTTAGAACACCTTAAAAATTGTGAAGGCAACCTCTTTTAGAACACCTTAAAAATTGTGAAGGCAACCTCTTTGAGAACCCCCTTATTCCATTTCAGGCAGGTTGTACGAATACATGTGTCAAAAATGCTTGCTTACAAGTTACTTCAACAAAGAAGTCAAAAGATTTATTGCAAATGCAAGAGATTTGTTGTATGTTGATGCCAAAAAGTATCTTGTTATTCATGCCAATATTGTCACCAATTAGAATTGTCCTTCAATTATTAGAGTGTATGTGTATTTTGTATTTTTGGCCTTTTGTGTATGAGTGGATCCATTTTAATGTATTTGTTACATATGACTGCCAAAAAATGAAAGATAATAAAATGAAACCACCATGACGACAAAACACCAATAATGACTAAGGCACACACATAAAGATCCTAAGACAAGATCCTAAGACCCCCAACCCCCGCGAGTCTAGGATGCAAGACAAATATTCAATTTTAAATATGTTTAACCCCTTATAACTTCCAACAACTCCTTCTAACGCAAGTACAATTTCACAAGATTTTATAACTCTTATAACGCCTATAAAAAATAAAACCTGAAAAAAGCACCTTATAATTCCTGTAAAAAAAATTAAAAAAACCCTTTATAACTTGATATACATAATTTCAAAATCTTTAAAAAAAAAAAATACCTTCTAATGAAAATCTTCTAATGAAAATGAAAAGTACAATCTCAATCTCATTAACTCTCACATGATAGAGATACATATAACTATCTCCCAATATATTCTCCTATACTATAATGTATATCACCCTCTCCCAATTTATTCTCTTAACACAATACTAAATGTATATCACTCTCTCCCAATTTATTCTCTTAACACAATACTAAGCAAGTGCCAATCTCATAACCACTCATCTTCTCATCTAAATAAAATAAAAAGAATGATCCCTTAAAAATCCATTGATCATATTTATTCCCATTTACCGAAAACTTTAATTTTCTTTTAGCTCTAAACATACACATATATTTGGGCAATCATTATTATATAGAATTTTCTTACCAAAATAAAATATGTTTTCATTTAACTTCAATCTAAGCCGTCTTTTTCTGCAAAGATCTTCCATTCTTCCTCTATCTAAAACAACCAATTTCGTCCTACTTTTTCTGTTGCGCAGTGTACATCACTCATTGAGGAAAGAAACTTTATTAAATCTCGTTCCAATCGGATCGCAAGTTCTCTGCTTCTCAGGCTCAGATTAGGGTTTGCGTCTGAAAATTGTCCTGTGCAAGCTTGAACTTATGCTTATATTCTTGTTAAGTTCAAAGAAATTCTTTCTGGTGCAGTGAGACATAAACCCTTTGCAATATAAAAGTTAACACTGCCAAATTACCATAACACCATGTTCATACAATTTTGCAACTGATACTCTTCTTCACTCACCGACATATGATCAGCGATCTTCTTCTCTTCATTGTGACTCTGATAAATTATTCAATCATCATAACAATCACATCAGGCTTTCACTCTGGTAAAGTCTACGGAGGTATACATACCCTATCCCCTCTGGATTTGAACTTGTGACTTTTTAAGAGGAAACACATGTTCTCAACCATTAGGCCCACTCAGACTGTAATAAGGAGCAAGAATCATAAAGGAAACATGACAAAATGTATAAACCAAGTTAGTTAATATATACATCAATAGTACATTTATAATATATCTCAATATAACAATCTCACAATGGTATCGTAACTAAATGGTTAATGGTTGTTAATGTCTATTTAGGATTTATGATTATTTATAACAATTTTTTATAATAATTATAGATGTGGACTCTTATAATCCACTATGGATTAGCTTTTGATTTTAACATGCATGTTGCTTTTCGTTCCAAGAGGAATGTGTGCTTTTAGGAATGTGGGTGGAGCTTCGATGGGGTTGAGGCTATTTAAATAGGAATGTGTGTTCCTAAAGTACACACATGTTCCTAAAAAACAACGAAAAAGAAAACCATCTTTCTGCACCCACTCATAAACACTATTATCTTATTCATATTAACAAATGAATGATCTAATATCATATCAAAGCCCGTAGCTTGCAAAAGGATAATTAATATGATATATTGAATAGCTATATGAGAAGAAATGGAACATGCCCACCACGAAGACCCATTCATTTTGTGATAAGACACAAAATGATCATGGACACCAATCTACAAACACAAACATCATTACCTATTTGAAAAATAATGCATCCCAAATTTGCATTAAAAATTCCACATCCCATTATTTCATTAAATCTATCCCACCAAACTCATATTGGCATCCTATGAGCCATCAATCTAGTATAAAACCACATTAATGAATTGTAACCAATTGATTAAAACATTAAGCTAATTATTGGAATTTTCATTAATTTCTACACAGTACTTACATAAAAATAAAAAAAATGATCCAATTTATCTGACTAAGGATGAGATATGTTTTCCAAATAAAATCAGTGTTGCAATTGAGAACTAAAGACAATTGAGTAGAGATTTAGATTAGATTTCTGCAACAAATTTAGTGTTATGGGTATTCATTATGATTGTGTGCATAAAAAAATGATCTGATTTATCTTATTAAGGATGAGATATGTTTTCCAAATAAAATCAATGTTGCAGTTGAGAACTAAGGACAATTGAGTAGAGATTTATATTAGATTTCTGCAACAAATTTAGTGTTATGGGTATTCATTGTGATTGTGTGTGTTTGGGTTGTGTGTTAAACTCTAAACACATTAAAGATAACTATTTAGCATATAGACACATTGTTCCTTGCAGGAAAGGCAGACGTACTCTTTTGCCATGCCACAAGGTTGTGGCAAGCTGAAGTTTTGTAGTTGTGCCATGTGATAGGTAAATTGTGACCAAAAATAATTTTATAATTTTCTTCAAGAGATAAATGAGAGAGAGTGGAGAATTGGTGTGTGACGTTGCATAATTTAAAGATTTAAAGATGTCAAACATGGAGGATTTCATGGTTTGAGCAATGGAATAGGAAGTGGGGCATTTTAGCATACATATTTCAAAACAATCATCAACAAGGACTTAGGCACCGCCAGATAGGTGTTTGTAACATTATAACGCGCATATACAAACATATATGTTCATACTTCCTTTTACCAACTAATTTATATCACCTTCTACTTAACCTTGTTTTTGGTATGTTAGTTTGTTCCCGTGTAAAGTGGAGACTTAATTAAATAAATTATATGCTTTAATATAACCCAAAATTGAAAAATTGTGGCTTGTGAAGAGAAAAGTTCAAGAGTTGAATAGCATGCATTTAATGTATAGACATATACTTTTTCATATGCACATTGTAATGTTAGAAACATTTGTGAACTTATTGATAAACATTCTTATCACATAACATTATTTTTGGTCATTATCAACCTTTAAATTTTTGGCAAGACAATTATTGTTAATGTTGAATAAAATGATCATTGTTAATTTTTGGCAAGACAATTATTATTAATTATTGTTAATTTTAAAACTCTGCTTTTGAAAATCACAAATTCAATTCAATACCTTCCAACTTTCATGAACTTTTATAGTAAAAAATGATCAATAGGCAATGTTAACGTAGAATGTCCAACAATCTCAGTTTTCTCCATTAAAATCCTCTCTTTGGTAGAAGCATCATTCGAAACAACCGAGAACGTTGGGACCATGAAACTCTTCATCCATGTGGGCGTGGGCAACCTCAGACTTGCAGACTTACGAGGATTTCAATATTGTATTCGACACCTATTTTAGTATAAGTTCAAGAGACGTAAAATCATGCATGCATTATTAGTGGAGACGACATCGTACTGTTTTTTCAAAGGCATGGTGTCCATATATTTTCGAGAAGTGATTGAGATGTCATGCTTAGTTGTCATCTTTATTACACAATAAATGCATTTTAAGTTTCAATGGTTTGTGTTTTATTAGTTAATAAAATTACACTGATATTATATTGAAAAAAAAAATCATTTTTTTTTTAATTTTATTACTTCTTACAAAGTAAACACTTAATATTGTATTAAACTTTAAAAAACATTAAAGTTAGTAGAAAACATGGTGGTTGATAGCACGTTTTTTCACAAAATTTTTACTTCTCGATCTCCATATCCTCCACCAATTGATGTATTTTGTTTTATTCCTTAAAATTTCTTTTAGTTGAGTTAAATAATCTTTTTTCATTGGAGGCCCCTCACCAAGTTCTTTTGTTGAGGTTGACAACCATATTTCTCAACAATCTGTATACAACTTCTAGGGTAGCAATTTGTTGTTTCTACTACACAAAAGTACTCATGATTGAAGCAAATTGGGAAATGGATTGATGCTCATTTTCATAAACCTTTGTAGTTACTGAAAAGAGAGAAGTTTATTTGTCTGGATTGATTCTTTATGATTTCAAAGAACTCTTTGAATTTCTTGTAGCTCCTTGAAATCCATAATGGAAACATACAAACCTGGACGCCAATCCAAGGCCAAATTCAAACTGGATACATGTAACCAAGAAGCAATCCCACATGCTCACAAAAACACCACCATGTCTCCATCGAGTTAAGGTTTCATGTGAGCTAAAAAACTAGATAACCCTGAGCATAACAAAGGGCCCATCCAATGAAAGAAGGAAACTAAACACTAGTAAAAACTGCTCATTTTAACTATGGCACACAAGACCAAAGACAATGAAACCAAATTGTGTCTATAAGAGTATGAAATTCAAAAAACCCAATATGTAGAGGAAGTCTAGTAACCACAACAACAACCCACAAAGGGATCCTCCAGAACCATAATTCACCAAACCAAAATTGCAAAGAGATGAGCAAATAACAACAATATCTCTTACCAGACAATGGTCATCTAGTTGAACCAGGTTTCCCACTCCCCTGTATCACCTTCTGTCTCGTAACTCCATTATCCCACCTCAACAAAAATAACCTCCAACCAATGGTTCAAGAGCTTGCCTCACCATAAATTTAGGCATGTGAGGGGGGTGCACTACTCTCATCAATTTATTTGCCTTGCTATGTGACTAAAGATGGGAGATGCATGACATATGTTGATTTAATGTGGTGATATGTGCCTTCAATTGCATGGTTATATGGTTAAGGAATGACTTTATAACTTATAGTTTCATTGATCCTTAGCACCCCCATTTTTAAAACTATGGTCTCATTGGCAAGCAAATCTACTAGGTAGTTATGCTCCCTCAATGGCTAATAAAAGGAAATATTTTGAAAACCACAAACCTTTGTTTGGGATTGAGCAAGAATATATGCAAGTTCATAATCGATTGGGGTAGTGTTCAAGATCATCAGATTGATAATTTTTCTTGAGTCTCCTACAACAATTAGAAAATGAATTATGGAATCAATAACAATGTGCATACTTTATAGGAGGGCATATACTTTACCTTGGTTGTTGGATGAATTCTCTAAACTCCATACATAAGTTATTTCATTTTTTCTCTAAGATCAATGATGATCCCCATACTTACACCTAATAATAACTCGATTACCCCTATGCCCAACGAGGTCATCCAGACATTTCTCTGAGGACCACCTAGGGTTCCAGATCTGAAGTGTCTCAGCTACATCTATGGCAGCCTCGGGAGGAAGGGAGCCCCCACCCCCTCCTTCCGCAAGCTCTTGGCTTCCCAAGGCAAGAAGCTTCCCCCAGCCGCTCCCCCTAGTTGCGTTAAGAAGCTCGACTTGATCCCTGAGATTGAATTACCTCTGGACCATCCTATGCGAGTAGCAATCTCATTGTCCGATCGTGGATTGGTAGGGAAATTCATGGGCCTTTGGTCGTCAGCCAGAACTACAGATAACTGGATCCAAAGGAACTGGTGTCCATTGATCCAGAACAACGTAACCTGTTATGTTGTGGGAAGAGGATTCTTCATCTTTGAATTCCTCTCTCAGGAAGACAGAGACATCATCTTCAGGAATGGCCCTTATTTTATGGGAACCCAAGGGTTATACCTGAATTGTTGTACACCTTGCTTCGATCCTGCAGTGGAAGTGCCCAAGGACATCCCAGTCTGGCTCAAATTACCCAATCTATCGATCCACTGATGGAATCCCAACTCTCTCCAGGCAATAGGGAATGGTTTAGGGCAATACATCGACAGAGCAGATCCCAAAGACTAATACTCCTATGTGCGCATCTGCGTGGAAGTGGACCTAGAGGTTGGCCTTCCGGAGGCAATCAAGATAAAATTTGGAGAATGGCAACACTACTGGAAGCTCGACTACGAACAACTACCATTCAAGTGCAGGGGATGCCATGAATACGGCCACTTTCAGCAAAACTACCCCAAAAACCCAAGCAAGGAGAAGGAAGATGAAGAAGGATGGCAACAACCCAGAAAAGGAAGAGCACAAGCCAAGGCAAAAGGACCACGGATCGAAAAGACAATTCCTCCACAATCCAAGGAGCAAGGAAATCAGCCAAAAGCAGCGGCAGAGAACAACTTCATATTATTAGAACAAGAACACCCAGAGAAAACGATCGGCGAAGATCCAAAGGAAGCCCAACCAATTGAAAAAGAAACACCAACAAAGACACCCCCAGGAACCCGAGAGAAACCAATGGCCAAAAGGGAAGAAGGGCAGGGAAAGATGGTCGCTGAGAAGGAGAGAGGCCCATACATGGAATCAGGAGAAGTCTCCCCAAACAGTGACTACGAGGGCGCTAGTGACTCCATTGTCACCCCTAAAAAAGCAGGCAGAGGAAGGAAATCCAAGAAAGAAGAAAGGGAAAATGAGACATACAAAGACGTGCTTAGTGGCTCGCAACAAACAATCAGACAACTGATCAATGTCAAGACGACAAGGAAACACTCCAGGGATCGTCAAGGAGCCCATACCCCCCCCAGGTAAATAATGAAGTTAACATCTTGGAATTGTAGGGGTTTCGGCAGCAGAATAAAGGAATAAGCCCTCAAGGATATAATCAAAATGTCAAATATCAAGATCCTTCTAATCCAGGAGACCAAGATGGAGGAACAAGACTTTCTCCAAGCAATAAAATCCCTCTGGAAGAAAAGCCAAGGAATAGCAGTAAGCGCAAGAGGCACCTCAAGAGGTATGGGAACCCTCTGCGACACCATGAAGTATGACCTAATCAGAACATAAACATGCATGCACTAGATCTACACTAGTCTGTTACACAAAGAAACTGGCCGACTGGCAAGCCTCTTCAACCTCTATGTCCCGGTCATTTTGAATGAAAAAAGGAATTGTTGGGTTTCGATTAAAGATTTTCTACTCTCAAACAACCTAGAAAACATCATTATTGGGGGGGATCTTAATGTAACACTAGCAGCATTCGAGAAGAAAGGTGGGTCCATTGTGCAAGACCTAGCAAGAGAATGGGTAGAAGACATCATGTCAGAATGGGAGCTAGAGGATGCCAAACCAACTAAGGGGAAATACACGTGGTCAAACAAGAGAGTAGGACTGGGGCATATTGTTGCCAGGCTAGACAGATTTTTAGTCCAAAGATCTTTTATGCTCTTGGGCCTCTCGCCCTCAACTTCTATCCTCCCACATAGTGTGTCAGATCATAAGCCAATCTTGTTAAAGGTTTCACATGATATGAATCTTGGACCTATCCCATTCAGATTTAGCCCAGCCTGGCTACAATATGAAGGATTCCAGGACCTGGTTACCAAGATTTGGAATGAGAAAGTTATAGGATCATCCTTTTTTTCTTGGGAAGAAAAACATAGGAGGCTCAAGGTGGCACTCAAATCCTCAGCAAAAACCCAAAAGAATCCAATTACTAAACGTCAAGAAGCCCAAAAGCAGCTCGAAAATCACCAACTGGAAATGGAAGAACATGAGACAACTCAAGAAACTCTACACCAAGAGGACCATCTCCAAAGGAAATGGCACCAAGCATGTAAGGAGGAGGAAAGCTACTAGCAACAGAAATATAGAAGCCTTTGGCTGGAAGCAGGAGACAAAAACACCAGTTACTTCCACAAACAAGCTGAGGCAAGAAAGCAGTTCAAGGAAGTCAATGAAATACATGTTCAAGAACAAATTATATCAAACTTTGAAGGCATAAAAGAAGCTGCGACAGAAGCCTTTGAAACTCTTTACACGGAGATTCAAATGACCCAAATAGACTCTAAAGCCTACCCGTTCTCTCTGGTTCCGAACGTCATTCAAGAAGACGCCAACAACAAACTGGTAAAGGAAGTAAAAAAACAAGAAATAAAAGAGGCCCTTGACCAAATGTGCCCAGATAAGGCACCGGGACTAGATGGCTTCACAGCAAGATTTTATCAAAATTGTTGGGATATTATAAAAGCAGACCTTACAAAACTAATCAGGAAATCTTAGAACTACACCAAGATAGGAGGAGGAACAAACTCGTCCTTCCTAGCCCTTATCCCGAAAGAAAAAGGAGCAGTCAGTTTTGGAAGATTCCAACCAATCTTTCTCTACAACACAAGCTACAAGATCCTCACAAAAATAATAGCCAACAGAATTAAAAAAAATCTCCCTGTAATCATCCCGGAGAACCAAGGCGGGTTCATTAAAGGAAGGCACATAGTGGACAACATAATCCTAGTCCAGGAAGCCTTGCACTCAAGAATTCAACGAAAAGACAAAGGTATGATCATAAAGCTCGATCTTGCAAATGTGTTTGATAGAGTTAGGCATAATTTCATGTTCAAAGTCATGGAAAATTTTGGCTTTGCCCCAGCATTTATAAAATGGATCAAAGCTTGCATTGGATCGCCCCACTAGTAAACGGTCGAGCATCTAAGTTATTTCAAGCTTTTAGGGGCCTACAACAAGGTTGTCCCCTCTCTCCGCTCCTCTATGCAATTCAAGCCTTAGTGCTCAGCTTCCAACTGGATAATGCCTAGATTCAAAACAATCTCCTGGGCCTGAGAATAGCCCCAGGGGTAAAAGAAATAAACCATGCCCAATTCGTGGATGACACGTTGTTGATGGGAGGAGCAAGTGTACAGACAACAAAGAAATTTAAAACGAAGCTGGACATTTACAAAGAGATCTCAGGAAGTGAAGTAAGCCTGCCAAAAAGCAAGATCTACGGATGGAACATCTCGCCAAGGGAAATGATGGAGATATCAAGAGTCATGGGAATGTAAGGCTGTACCAATTGGGATGCGTTTAAATACTTGGGAGTACCAATTTTCATAACAAAGCCAAAGGCGTCTCAATGGCTCCCGTTGATAGACAAGTTAAAAGAAAGAATCAATTCCTGGGGAGAAAACTGGCTAAACATTGTGGGTAAAGTGGTCCTTATTAAAGAAGTGTTGGCAAGCATCTCGATCTACCAAAGTTCTTTGTTACTATCCCTTTCCACCACAATCCATAAAATCAAAGCACTTTTCAGAAGGTTCCTATGGGAAGGAGGGAAGCAAAAAGGGCGGAAATTGCATCTAATTAGCTTGGAAAAAGTAACAAAGCCCTTTTTAGATGGTGGCCTCCAATTCAAGGACATCCACTCCCAAAACTTAGCCTTAGGAGCCAAGCTTCTTTGGAATCTTGTTACGGGGAAACCCTCTTGGAGCAAAAAAGTGATATAGAAGAAGTACTTCCGAGGCCCGAGGAAAAAATGCCTAAATCACCCATCAACTATGGAGAAAGGTTCACCTATCTTCAATTTGTGTCTAAAGGCACTTGATCTCTTCAGACCTCACCTCACCTGGATACCAAGGAATCAATGTTTGGGATGACTCAATCCTGGGAGACCCGCGTTAAGTTCGATGGAAGGACTAGACAGGCTAAAAGATTGGATGAGATCTCATAACTTAAACAACCTGTGGGACATTTCAATTTGGAGAGAAGATGAGGACAAATCATGGCTCAAGTGGGAGGTCATCAACAGACCTCCAGAGCTTGAGAGGGAATGGAACATTATGACGTACTTTTTGCAAGGGAAATCCCCTTTAAAAGAGGGGAAAAAAGACAAGAGAGGTTGGGGAGCACTCTCTGGAGCCTACACAACAGTAGCAGGGTTTAAAAATCTTACAACAATCCCCCATGTCCCACCAGACCCAGCAATCTGGCGAGCCATCTCGACTTCCAAATCCATACCAAAGATAGATCTATTTGTATGGACCTTGGCACATAGGGGTATCCTAACAGGAGAAAACCTAAGAAGAAGAGGTTGGGAAGGCCCGTACAGATGTCCTCTTTGTTCACAAGAGGAGGAAACCTTAGACCACTCGTTCCTGCAATGCGCATACTCCAAGGAGGTACTACAGTTGGTCCTTGGGCTGAAACCAGGAACGTTTTCTCTACCTCAAGAGACCTCCACCCTGCTACGAAATTGGAGCTCCCAATGTCCCTTTCAGGCCACCAAAAAGGGCCAACTCTCCACCCTCTGGAGAGCACTGCCAAAATTCATCCTTTGGAAGATTTGGTTGGAGCGGAATAACGAGCTTTTCAGGGAGACCACAAGTAACCCAGCACAAGTAGCAACAAGGATAAAGGCCTAATTTGGCAAAAGTGCCCCTTACTTCTACAAAGCAAAGATCTCAGGACCCCTAGAGCCAGAAGAGGAACAATGGATTAAAAGCTTCAAAATCAGGGACCACTCACAGCAAACAGGCAGCAAAGGAAAACATGAAACTTGGGAAATTCGGAAGGAAGAGGAGGACTTCGAGGAATGGAAACGAAAGAGCAACCAACATATATTGTTCTTTGACGGGGCCTCCAAACGGAATCCCAGGGTGGCAGGTGGAGGAGGGGTCCTAGTAAGCCCCAATAGACTTCTAAAAATTACCTACGCCTGGGGTTTAGGAACAGAAACAAACAACAAAGCTAAAGCATTGGCACTTTGGCAAGGACTGACTCAAGCTATCAACCAAAATGTCCAAGACATGGTGATTGTAGGGGACTCCAAACTCATAATACAAGCATTGATTCTTCGAAACACGGCCAAGCAAGTAAAACTCCAACATATACTAGAAAAAGTCCATCTACTTATGGGAAAACTAAGATCGTATCAGTTATTACATGTTCTCTTGAAGTTGAACGCATCAATTATTACATGTTATTACAATATGTTTTTAACTCATTTCATTTATATTTAGTTTGCAAATACTTTTCATAAAAAAAAATAAGAAAGAGAAATGAATAAGATGCATGCTATGTTTATGTTTATTTTTATTTTTTCTAATTATAAAATAAATAAATACATAAAAACCAAAAAGACAAAATTATACATACAATACAACATTAAGAGACTATCACATTAAATCACACGCTTAATTGTAATTTGTGTAGTGAGACTATCACATTAAATCACACTGATTAATTGTAATTTGTGTAATTAGTAGTATCTTTCAACCATATACAATAAGTCTAAAGATCCCAATTTTAAATGATAAAGAAAATTATCAAAACTAGTGGTAAAACTCCTAAGATATAAACGAAGGCGGTGAAGACATTTTCTCTTCAACGAAAATCAAAATAAAGTAAGTTTGAGGTAACGTCAAATAACAAACACAACATTAAGAACACATCATATAGTATTCTAATCACTTAAACATATATCTGTTATTACAAGATTTTAAAGTTTGGATACACATCTTAAAAAAGCGCATAAGATTAAAGGGAGTTTCATTAAAAATTATATGATTGTTTTTAGAGGTGAATTTATTATCTATAATAAGTATAAAGGAAATATGTAAATTTTATTTTGTTTTAGTTTAATATGAAATTGATATCCAATATTTAAATATATATATATATATATATATATATATTAATGTTTGTAGTAAATAAAAATTTTCAATATCTACTTTAAATTAAATATTTTTATATCAACTTTATATATGTAAAAAAATTGAAAGTAAAAAAATTATTATTTTTTAGTCTCTATCGAAGAGATTATAACAATCACTTTGTCATTGACTTTCACATTACTTTTGAGCTGAACTATAAATTTTGATTCAAATCTTATGTTCAACATAAGAAA
>ML814617.1:119915-135511 GCA_009831015.1 Picea engelmannii
ATCCAGTGTTCACGGCTTCTGAAAATATCCCTTTAATAATAATAAGGTTTAAGTTCCTTTGTTTTAATAAATATCCTTCTCTTTTAATATTCCTATATACTCCGTTTTAATAAACTTTTCTTGAACATATAACCTTTTTTATAATATAGAATATATGGTGGACTTGGAATAAAATATTCTTACTTTTGTAACTTATAGCACTTTAATTCTATTAATATAGAATTCTTCATCTTTAGTTGTAACATCCCCACTATAATCCCCAGTTTAATTAATGCTTATGTAGATATAATATGTGGCTACGGCCAAGCGATGTAATATGTGAATTGTAGTCCCTTGTTTTATTAATAAAATGTGATTCTAGTTGTTAAGGGGGACATGGACAAGAGACGGGGATGAATTAATCAACAAGAGAGGGGAGTGTCTAGGATAATGGCCAAGAGGGGTCCAAAGGGAAATTACCCATGTGTATTAATTTAACCCATTTTCTTTTTCTATTTGTATATGAACCTTCCCATTTCTGATTGAGTGTTCCCAAAGCCAATCAATAAATACATGTACGAGGGTGGGTATGAATGGTCACATCCCAAAGTTATTAGGCGCATGGGGGTTGAGTACAATCAGCTTGGGGGAAGAATATGAGTCAAGAAATGAAATCCAAAGAGAGAAAATTCATATGGGTTGGGACAACAGTTTTTTTGGGTAAGTCAAGTTTGTGCATGTGAAATAAAGGGAGAGAAAGAAACAAATCTTGAAGTTGATGCAACCATGGAGGGTGAATTCTAAAGCAAGATGAAGCGTAATTGGAGTGAATTGGAGCTATAAAAATGAAGAGTTAGGTTGCCATGCCTGAAGAGTGAACTCATCTGTGAGTTACATTGAAACAACAAGTGTTTGTTGTTGGTTTGTTGATAGTTTTCCTAGCAACAGTTTCCCTTGAGTTCTCAGCTGAGAGATTCCTAGCTACCTGTGCCAGAGAGACCTTGATAAAAGAATGGCACATTCCTTGGGTTAATCTTGATAAACGAATGGTACATCCCTTGGGTTATCCCTAATAAACTAATGGTGCATTCCTTGGGTAGGACAAGGCAAGAGGAAGAGAGAACTGATGGAAAATCGAGATAGTTGTAGGAGAATATCAGTTGGGTTGAGTTTTATGAGTTGTGAGTGGACTGTGAGAGACCACCCTCTTTTGTGGATTGCTAGCCTCAACTCGGGGATGACTGGATGTTGAGATTTGGAATAGTCAGTCTATGGTTGGGTGGAATGTCCATCCCAAGCAGCTAGTTGCACGACTATTGTGAAAATATAAGTGGTTTATCTTGTTGTTGTTCTAAATTGTGTTTAATTGTTATGCATGAACTCTATGTGTTTGGAAGTGATTTATATGTTGTTGTAATGAGTTGTTTAGCTGCATTTCATGTTGAATTATTAACACGTTGTAGATGCTTCTATTTTGTGGTTATAGACAGTAGCTAAGTCTATTTTAATTTGTAGTTGAAAACTACAAGAAATGAGTTAACTGTAAATGAATTAAATTAGTTAGCAGAAATTTCATTTTTAAGAGTATTTCACACCGTAATGTCACTCAGATGGACTAGGGGATGTTACATTAGTGATAATTCGAATGTATCTTTTACAGCTTCCCTTTATATTAATAATGATGGTTTATATCCTTTATGATTTTCGTACTCTTACCTTTTTGTACTCAAAAGAAGAGTATTTAATATTTTTCCATTAGTCCAATCGTGTTAAAATCGAATTGCTTCTTCCCTTAATAATTTTGTCTGACTTATTTGATATATTGTGTCACTTTTTCTCCTTATCTTAGGAATTTAAATAATATACAGATAATACATTAATGCTTCAAATTATATTTTTTGTAAAGTCATGATGTTTCAAATGAAACTAGTGGTTGTAACTAAATTCCATACAATCTCCCGAACTATGTGAATAAGGTACTGATGAACATAAAAGATCAGTTGTTGTACATAAAAGGTACAACATAAAGGGTGTGTGGTGCACGAATGGTACGACAACAGTGTACAGTAGAGAGTACAAAAATATGGTACATATCTACAATTGGATTGTTTCTCTGGATATGAATTTTAATTGATGTGTATTATACGAACAGAAAACAATAGTGGCAGTACATACAATGAATTTAATCGGCACACCTTGTTAGTGGCACAACCCCACGAATTGTAGAAATATATACCAATTATAGTGATTCTTCCTTTGTGCAACACTAATTTTGTGTAGCATTGATTTTTGTATCGAGGCTCTTTTCTTTATGATGATGATGATCTTATGTCTAATACAATAGACCTTTAAATGTTTTGGGAGCAGACTGTCTTCTCTAGATTTACTCTGGTTCGATCTTCTTTGAAGCGGAGAAGTGAAGTAATATTTGTAGCAGACTGATATTATATTCACTAGATTTTTTTTTTATCTCGGTAAAAGTTTATTTCTTTTCAATATTTTATTCTACAACGAAAATTTTAGACTTCAAATGGCCAAAGGTAAATTATGGTCAAGGAGCAAAAATATTTAGATAAACTCTAGTTGATAATTGTGTAGCCAAGGGGCGACAATGATGTTTCCAAGGGGAAACATAATATTGACTGAGGGTTTGATGACCAAGGGTTGGGATCAGACGTGGCTCTGATACCAATGTAATGAACCAATCTGGTTCATATAACGAATATCCAATATAAATAGGATAGTACACAATAATCCATTAAGGATAATAAATATATTTAAATAAGTATGAATGATGACAGGGATAGATTGGTCGATTACAATGAGAATGAGGGCCTTATATACCCGCGCAGGGGTGCCCTTTCATGAAGAGACATAACCTTTCATTGGGAAGATGTCTCTTCATTATTAATCATTAACTATTGATTATTTATTATTATTTATATTTTATAATGTATTTACATTTATTATTATATATCATGTTCATAACAGGGCACATAAGTCCAAATAGGATTAAGAGACTATCCCCTCTACCCACCCTCCAGATCAATCGATGACTAACCAATCAGAAAGATGAGTTCACAACTTTCCAGATAATTAATGCATTATGAATCTATTTTATCAAGTTCCTAACCCATTCCTTAATTGTGTTTGGGTACAAATACTTGGCTCTGATTACCTAGACCCACTAGCATTCTCCTTGTACCAACCTTCATAAAAAATTTCTAGCTAAGGCCATAGAGAAGAGGAATAATTTTTTTAGGCCCCATTCTCCATTTGCTTTTGGAGCTACCAATTTTTTCGAGGATGCTAGCATAAGACCTTTCTTTTTGTTATCTACTGACAAAATGAATTTAAAACATAATTTCCTAATTTTCTCCAATATTCATTTTGGAACCCAAGCCAATGAAATCCAATATACTAGTATGGCTTCCAGTACTACCTTAACAAGTACCAGTTTTCTCCCTCTTGATAGCCACCGATTGCACCAATGGTTTATCTTCTTTTCTACTTCGACAACCAACCATTGTCGATCACCTTTTTTGTACAAATTTTGTTTTGAGTGAAACCCTAAGTATTTTAGTCCTTGATCCATATCAATCACCTAGGAAGGAAATAATTAAGAGAATTAACCCTACTAATGCTTTGGGATGTCCCACATGGACAATGTGGATTTGTCTAGGTTTTTTTTTTTAAACCATGGGAATTGGTAACTGGTAGGTTTGATCTAGGCTATGCCTGAGATCAAGTCTATTGGATGCCACTATAACCCAAGAGTATATCCAAAAACACAAGACAAATATACCAATAACTTGTGACTTAGCAAGGGTTGAGGCGCCTCGAAGCTCACCAGAGTGGACCTCTATTCCAGGGGTCATCTTCTATCCTTATCACAATGGGCCAACATGTCCATTTTGAGGGAATTGAACCAGGGTGGGGAGGATAACAATCATGCTACCCAACCACCCGAGCTATGAACCTGAGACAATAGATTTATTATCGTACTAGTAGCTTTGCAGAATAAGTCCATAATAATCTTAAACTTCTTGACTATCCTTCTAGAACCTTCACAAAAAAACAGGCATCCACATACACAATATGTGTGATATTGCAAACAAGACCAATGCAGATCCCTTTGAAGCTGTCATTTTCAGATGCCTCTTTTAATAATCTACTCAGCCCTTCTACTATCAACAAGGATAGGAGAGGGGAGAGGGGGCATCCTTGTCTAATACCCCTACATGGTCTGAAGAAAGGGGATGCTACCCCATTGATTAGGACAACAAAGGATACATAGGTAATGTAGCTCATATCCCATACCATAAAGTTATGACAAAAACCTAGGTGAACAAGGATCAATCTCAGGTAACGACAACTTACACTGTCATAGGCCTTAGAGAGGTCCACTTTGAGTACCATCAATCTTTGATTTATGGACTTGATCGAGTGTAGGCTTTCTTTTTCTATCCCCATTGCCTCATGGATTTATCATCCTTTTAGAAACCCAAATTGCTCAACCGAAATTTGATTTGAAAGAAACTTTTTGAGTCTTCTAGCCGTGACCTTTGAAATGATTTTGTAGATATAATTACATAAGGATATTGGCCAAAACTTTCCGGAAGTAGTCGTATTATCCTCTTTTGGGATCAAAGTTATGAAGGCATTATTATAAGCCCCAATCAATTTTCATGTGTTTCTATTAGTCTCCATCACCATTCTTAAGTCTCCTTCAATTAATTCATAACATCCTAGAAATAATTCCACATGTAGGCCATCTAGCCCTAGGGTTTTGTCCCTTTGGAAGCTCTTTAATGTTTAGAGTAGTCCAACTTTCCCAACGTCTTTCATTAGTTCCAAATTTTCTTCATTGTTTAAAAAACTGGGAAAAGGGTTTGAGAGCCTTATTACTTCAACAATTATGGCTTGGTGGTCTTCTTTGAAGAGAGTGGAGAAATATTAGACTCATTCATCTGCTACGTCTTTAAAATTTGTAGCCGACATGTTATTGATCTTGTCAATCTTCCATACAGAGTTTGCATTTTTTTTTTCATTTGCATAACGATGAAAAAATTGGAGTTTTCATGACTTGCTTGTAGCCATATGGCCCTATTTTTTAGCCTCCTTTCCTTCTCTTTCCTCCAATAAGATACTCCTCTTTTTTTCTTTCAGTTGCTTTACTTCCATCTTTGAGCCTTAGTGAGGAATCCAAATCCTTCATTGTTATAGAGTGTCTCCATACCTACTTCTACTTCTTTTAGAATCCTTTCATCCTTTTTTTTTGTCCTTAGCCCATTGGGATACTGTTGGGCGCATGCCTATTTTAAGGAAATACTATTTTTGGAGGATAAAACCAAGAATTGGAAAAAGACGGTGAGAAGGAAAAACAACATGTGCGAGGAAAGCATGCAAGGTGTGCATGCAGGAAAACCTAACCACATTAGGGTTAGGGTTTTTGTAGGAGATTGTAATGGTCGATGAGCTAGAAAACTAGTATAAATAAGTACCTAGGAGGTCTAGGTCGAGGTCGTTGTTGAGTTGTTGTCGTGTATGTTTGGTTTCTAAGTTTTGGTCTGTGAAGTAAAGAAAACTATTGTAAGATCGAATACCAATTTTTGTAAGTTGTTGAGCTATAGGGAAGAAAAGTAGTTAGACCTTGAGGGTTAGATTGCAGGATGAGGAGCCTGGTGCAATCTAGTTATCCTCACAAGGTCGCAGAGTTTGTTTTGTGATTGTCTGGACATATTTGTAGTGCGCGTGATGCCATATATTGCAGAACCATAATAAATGAGCTTGAGAAGGCATATCTTTCTGGACGTATCCCATGAGGGGGTGAACCACAGTAACACCTGTGTTATGTGATGTGGTTATTACATGATTACTTCCTGTAAGTAGTTAGTTGATGAATGAATAATTCAGTGAGATCTGTTATATGTTAAACTTGTTAGAATTCATGCATAAACCTTAATACATGAATGGATCTTAAGAATAATAGAAATAACAACCAGATCAAGGCCTAAGAAGATGAATTGCAATCCCAGATCCCCACTCTTTCCTAGACGGCAAGTGTCTGAGCGTTGCAGTCACCCATAGGACTATCTCAGGTGTGATTGCACAACACATTTTGTGTGTTGTGTTGCCTTCTGGTTTACCAGGAGGGCCGATAGTTTTAGAGGGTTTTGTTGGAAACCTATTCATATATGAACCCAGGTCAGCCCAAGAGTAGGAAGAGAGATTAATAACCAACAACTACTACCTTCTTTGCTTCTTTCATTTTTTGTTGAAATTGAAGGGAGGCAGATTCTCTTACGTGAGCATCATAAGCTTCCAACCCTCATTAATATTTTGTATAAATTCTTCCTCCTTTAACCATTTTGGATTTAGCTTGAAAGGGTTGGGAGGATTTTCCTAGGTTGGGACCACTTCTAACACAATAGGGTTATGGTCTGATTCCCCTTCTTGAGGCTAGCCATTGTCTCACATGAATAACTTCTTCCAATAATCTTTCATATATTAGAAAGCAGTCAAACCTATTGGCTATTCTATCTACCCATGTTCTCTTGTTTCTCCAGGTTGGAGTTAGTTTTTTTGGTTTGATATCTAGTAGGCCCACACCTTCCAACTTCCTTATAAAATAACTCGAGAGACAATCCATGTTGGCACTAGGTCCCCAAATTTATGAAGCTTCTAATGTAAAGTTTTAGTCTCACCCTATCACCACAAGGTTGCTCTATATACACCTCATATCAAAACAAAATTCCTAGTATTCCACTCTATCTAAGTAAGGGCCATAAACATTTAGGACATAGATTTCTTTCCCCATATCCAATGAAAATAAGTCTATCCCTAGCCCGATTGGAAAGGCTTAGAAGTTATACAGAGAAAAATATCATCTCTGTCATCCTGCAATATTCCCACCATATCTCCCAATAGTCAATGTAGTTGAACTTCCTCCCAATCATAATTTTTGAGAGTTCCCAAATAACCTTTTTCACATCTGTCATTGTTTCCTGTAGGAGGATAATAGAGGGTTTTAATGTCTCGATAAGCCTCATTATGGCTAATTTCTTTGTAAGATTCACCAACCCTTTGTAGTTGAGGGTTAGCAAGAATATTTAAGCTCCTCACTCGAGGTAGATGCTAGAAGAGCCCCAATTAGAGATAATTATTTCCCACATCTAACCTCTAAAGATGTTTGTTTTTGTATTGTGGACATATAAGACTTTCTTCCTTTGGTTTAGCTTTTGTTTTTTCTCATCAAGGAACCCTAATCCCCCTGCCACCTTCCCTAGGAAATCAAGGACTCCTTTGATTCTAGGTCAAATGTTATATTTGGAGGATTTCGGATAAGAATAATCATGGGAGGCCTTCCCTACCTTAGAATCCAAGTTAGGGTTTTTATAAGTCCCCAATTGGGCTTCTTCTTTTACTTGAGCCTTATTTATCATAGGTAGAAGGATAGAGGTTGGGGACACATGATTTTTTATTCCTAAAAGGTTAGACATAAATTCACTAATGGAGTCCAAACCCTTTGTATCTACCTCTAACCCCCAAATGCCAAAGACTAAATTTTCAGAAGATTTCCTTTTATAAGGGGAATGTAATTGAGAGGACTTATTCGTGGGAGGCCTGTAGTCCTTGTTATCACTGACAACATCCATTATCTGTTCCTTTTGAATCCTTGAGGCCGAGGGCTACTGAACCAATGCCTCTAGCTTGTCTGGGGCACCTTTTGTTTGTCTCTTTTCCTTAATAACTTTAGTGCTTATAATTGTTAGAGGGGATTCCAACAATTCCACTCCTAGAACTTATGACTACTTTGGATACTTTTGTTGAGCCCACACCTTCCTCTGATTAGGGTAATTGTAGTCCACTGCGATGTGCCCGTAGCTATGGCATCACCCACATATAAAGGGTATGCCTTCATAATTGAAAGTTAGCTAAAAACATTCTTCACATTTTTTGATAACCAATTCCTCTGCCAATCCTTTACCAGTTTCAAGACCCACCAATATTCTTGGCATCTCGAAGTACCCAATGTCCTAGAAAGATAAATCAACTTTATAAAAAGTCGCAATGGAGTTCCCTATTTCTTAAAAAACATCCTCCAACCATAATACCAATGGTAGCCTTGGTATTCAAACCTATATAAGTAAAACATCCACTCAAGTTGTTTTGGCATCAAAGTCTACATGCCACTTCTTTGGGAAAAGGTTTTAGGAGCCCCACTTTCATATCCTTTGTAGAACCTTGTTTATATCTTTCATTGTCTTAAAGCCCATACTAGCCACCCCTTAGCCAGGGTCATTATGCAAGGTGCATATCCGACCAAAGGTTCAAAGTTTAACTTAATGGTAATAACTATTGATTATATCAGTGGATTATTGTTTTTCCAATTATTAACATCATAATTCATTTATTACATCAATTTTTTTTTAAAGTATTGAGAGGGATCAAATTTAGTAAGGTATAATTTTTTTAGCGTTTATTATTAGGAATTAAATGATAAAAAAATGTACACATTAACAAATTTACATGTTAACAAATAGATGCTAGTTTAAAATAAGTTTACAAGTCTATTTTAATTGTTGATAAAATTGCAATTTTCTATTGCTTAAATTGCATTTTTAAATGCATAAATGGATTCAGGCCCCTATTACACCAAGATTGTGCAATTTTTGCCATTCTAGCAATTATTCTAAAATTTTAGCCAAATTTTAAGAACTTGGTAAAAAAAAATTAAAAAAACCAAAGATATAATTTTTTTTTTAAAAGAAGGTTTAGAATTAGCTATACTCATACTTACATAATTTATATTTCAAATAACTTCAGGTTTCTGGCAAGCCATATTCCCCAAGCTATATTTAGTGGAAGGGATTTGATCTTCTTTGTGTCCTTGTTTATAAACAAAGTCTCGAAGGCTTCTCTGGTACTTCTACATTGCCATACATTCCTTAACCTTTCCATATAGCCAACTTCCTTCCAAAAATTTTTAGAGAAAGGACAAGTCATAAGTAAGTGATCAATTGTTTCCTTTTCTTGTTGGCATAAACTACACCAACCTAGGCTTATAAAATTTATTTTTTTGTAGAACCTCCCATGTTGGAGCCTTGATATTTAAGGCCAACCACATAAAAAAATTGTTTTTGGAGGGGCACCTTGGCTTCTAGATGATTTTTCACCACCAAACTAGTTGTCTCTCCAAGCCTCCCTCAACAAGGCCTCTATATCCTAGATTAGGCATGTAATAAACCAATCTGGTTCATATAATGAATATCCAATATAAATAGGATAGTACACAATAATCCATAAAGGATAAAATATATTTAACTAAGTATGAATGATGAGAAGAATAGATTGGTTGATTACAATGAGAATGAGGGCCTTATATACCCACGCATGGGTGCCCTTTCGTGAAGAGACGTGACCTTTCATCGGGAAGGTGTCTCTTCATTATTAATCATTAACTATTGATTATTTATTATTATTTATATTTTATAATGTATTTACATTTATTATTATATATTGTGTTCATAACATTGCCTTCCCCTCAAAAATGCTTTGTCCTCAAAGCATAATTACTAAAAAAACTTCTCTTTAACTCTTGTTCTAACTCGCAATGTATTCTCAAGATCCTCTGTGCTTGTAGATGCAACACTCGATGAAACAAGATGATAAGATTTATGAATCTCCAAGCAAAATTGTTGCATTGATTGTGAATTGATCAACCCCAAGTTGATCTTTATTGGAACTTTTTGTTGATCGATTATTTTGATGGAACTTCTTATTTTCGGCTTCCACACAAATTTTTGATTTTGTCTCTCTTCTTTTATAATTTTGTAGTTCATTTGTTTGTAAGAAGAATGTGGTTAATACATCTTTTGATCTTGTCGTTGCCCATAACGACTTTTGTGATTTAGATGACAATAAGGCATCCTAATCTCTTGTGACTTTTCCTTGGAACCATCTTCTTTTGATGTTTGTAGTGATTTGTCAATATAAACATTCTTCTGAATTTGAACACTTACTAACTCTGTATTGGTTCCTTTTTTTGTTGTCGGAATTTGAATGTCTGATAATTTCTCTATTGGGTCAATCATTGTTTCTTTGTCGACTAATGATGTTTTTCGATCTTGCTCTTCTTGTAAAGACTTATTATCATGTTTAAGCTTTTAAATTTGTGTTAGTAAATACTGATTAAGTCATCTTAAACGTAAAATTTATTCCTTATTTTCTGACTTGTCATCTTTAATTTTTTATTCTAGATTCTTCTTTCTTTCATCCCTTAAGCTTTCAATTTGTTCGAGTAACTTCTCATTAAGGTTCATTTGGAAGGAGCTTTCTTCCTCTTTCTCGGTCAATTTCTCCTTGAGACCTTGATTTTCTTGTTCTGAATTTTTATTTCCTTGCTTCTTGTCTTTTGACTTCTTGATTTTTACTAGTAAATTTTGATTATGATTTTTCAATCATGATATTTCTTCATCTCTTTCTAGTAAGTCTTTGTCCATTTTTTTCTTTTTGGTTTTTAGTGTTGATTAATGGCATTGGTTGTCATTGATGTCAACCCTTGAAGCAAGTCCGGTAGCAAATTTCGGTAGCCCCAATAGTATGATTAAGGGACTTCACTTTGATTGATGTATAATGGTATGAAGTTTAATATATTTGTAGGTAAGACTGTTCTAGATGGTTAGTATATGTCATGCCATTTCTGGTGATATGTGGAATGCCACATAACTCCTCACGGTTAGAGAGTTGTGGCCTAGTGAAGTGGGGAACCCTCATGAGTTATCTAGAAGGTCAAAGAAGTTAAATTAACTCTAGAAGCTCCTAGAAGAAGTTGACTAGTCAAGTGGGTGAAACTAGGAGTTAGTCATGGGTTAAGTTGTTGAAATAAGAAAATAATTAAAAATAATTTAGTTGCAACTAGAAGTGAAGAATTTACTATTTGTAGCAAAGTGAGTTAGAAGTGCACAAGTGGTTAGAAGTCGGTTGGCCCTAAAAGAAGTAAAGTGGGTTAAGTTGGTTTGAAGGTAACCCCTTGAGGAAGCTACATGGAAGTATAAATAAGAGAGAAATCCTCTCCCATTAGAACCTATTGAATATAATTGAATATCTATTTTGTGAAAGGTTATTTGGGTAGGTATTATTGATAGAGAAAAGTGCGGTAGAAAAACGTTTGACAAAAAAATCGTGGCAGGAAAAGTGTGGCAAAAAAGTCGTGGCAGGAAAAGTGCGGTAGAAAAACTGCGGCAAAAAAATCGCGGTAGGAAAAGTGTGGCAGGAAAATCGCGGCAGGAAAAGTGCAGCAGAAAAAGTGCGGCAGAAAAATTGTGGTAACATATTTGTGGCAACAGAATCGCGGCATCAAAACTGCGACAGCAGAACGCTACAAGAAGAAAAAAGGTATGGTTTTCGTATGTGTAGTGTTGAATTTATGAATTTGGTTGAGGGTTTGCCTTGTAAATCTGTTGGATTCCCTCTTGGAAGTTTAGGGCTTGTTGTAGAGTTGATATGAGGTAGATCTATTGAAGTTTAAGATTGATTCATGTTTGAGGGATTTTGGTTGAGGTATGTTGCCAAAGTTATTGGTATAGATAGAGGTTGTGTAACATTGAGGTTCTAACACATGGTTTGAGGTACAGACTTGTGGTATAGTGTTTGAGGTATATGTGATCATATCAAATTGGTTGATGAGTATACAGTGACAGGTTTCTAAGTGACCGATTTGACAGAACAGGTTGTGACAGTGACATATTCAGTTTCTACATTTGGCACTTATATTTCAGGGCGATTGGACGGGGCAATGATAGGTGGTTGTAGCCGGAGAACATAGGGGGTTGTAGCCTCCTTCTGGTTGTATCCAGAGAATTGGGGAGTTGGAGCTTCCCTCAGGTTGTAGACTGAAAATAGGGGGGGCAGAGCCTCCTTCCAATTGCAGCTGCAAAACAAAGGAAGTTGGTGCTTCCAATGAATGTAATTCAAAAAACCAAATAAGAAAAAATATTATGTGGCTTTCTCTCGCATTGGGTTTCCATGTAAAAAACATTCATGTACTGTGTATGTGTATGATTGTTCATTTGATTCATGGTTTATTTACTTTGCACTTATTGGATGATAATGCTATATTGACCATAAAGATAAATAACACTTGCATAATGTGGTTAAAAGGATTACAAATCTCTATTATTGATTCACCCCCCCCCCTCTCAGTAATCCAACATTTAGCTCTTCAACTTGTGCAATGAATTCTTTATTATGCTCTTTGAAGAAAAGATTATCGTTCTCACGAAAAAAAAATTCCTTATCAATTTCAAATTGTAATTTTCTATTGCTCGTTTTATAATGTTCTAGTTCTCCTTTTAATATTCGTGATTGTATTTGTGAGATATCTTGATATTCTTCCATAATAAATGATTTCCCACAAATTAGAGAGAAACGGTTCTGATTTTTAAAAATTGTCATATACTTCACAAAAAGGGCATTTAGTCCAAAATATATATATACATTGAATCCATTGTTCACGGCTTCTGAAAATATCCCTTTAATAATAATAAGGTTTAAGCTCCTTTGTTTTAATAAATATCCTTCTCTTTTAATATTCCTACATACTCCGTTTTAATAAACTTTTCTTCAACATGTAACCTTTTTTATAATATAGAATATATGATGGACTTGGAATAAAATATTATTACTTTTGTAACTTATAGCACTTTAATTCTATTAATATAGAATTCTTCATCTTTAGTTGTAACATCCCCACTATAATCCCCAGTTTAATTAATGCTTATGTAGATATAATATGTGGCTATGGCCAAGCGATGTAATATGTGAATTGTAGTCCCTTGTTTTATTAATAAAATGTGATGCTAGTTGTTAAGGGGGACATGGACAAGAGACGGGGATGAATTAATCAACAAGAGAGAGGAGTGTCTAGGATAATGGCCAAGAGGGGTCCAAAGGGAAATTACCCATGTATATTAATTTAACCCATTTTCTTTTGCTATTTGTATATGAACCTTCCAATTTCTGATTGAGTGTTCCCAAAGCCAATCAATAATTACATGTAAGAGGGTGGGTGTGATTGGTCACATCCCAAAGTTATTAGGCGCATGGGGGTTGAGTACAATCAGCTTGGGGGAAGAATATGAGTCAAGAAATGAAATCCAAAGAGAGAAAATCCATATGGGTTGGGACAACAGTTTTTTTGGGTAAGTCAAGTTTGTGCATGTGAAATAAAGGGAGAGAAAGAAACAAAGCTTGAAGTTGATGCAACCATGGAGGGTGAATTCTAAAGCAAGATGAAGCGTAATTGGAGTGAATTGGAGCTATAAAACTGAAGAGTCAGGTTGCCATGCCTGAAGAGTGAACTCATGTGTGAGTTACACTGAAACAACAAGTGTTTGTTGTTGGTTTGTTGATAGTTTTCCTAGCAGCAATTTCCCTTGAGTTCTCAGCTGAGAGATTCCTAGATACCTGTGCCAGAGAGACCTTGATAAAAGAATGGCACATTCCTTGGGTTAATCCTGATAAACGGGTGGTACATCCCTTGGGTTATCCCTGATAAACTAATGGTGCATTCCTTGGGTTGGACAAGGCAAGAGGAAGAGAGAGTTGATGGAAAATTGAGATAGTTGTAGGAGAATATGAGTTGGGTTGAGTTTTATGAGTTGTGCGTGGACTGTGAGAGACCACCCGCTTTTGTGGATTTCTAGCCTCAACTCGGGGATGACTGGATGTTGAGATTTGGAATAGTCAGTCTATGGTTGGATGGAATGTCCGTCCCAAGCAGCTAGTTGCACGACTGTTGTGAAAATATAAGTGTTTTATCTTGTTGTTGTTTTAAATTGTGTTTAATTGCTATGCATGAACTCTATGTGTTTGGAAGTGATTTATATGTTGTTGTAATGAGTTGTTTAGCTGCATTTCATGTTGAATTATTAACATGTTGTAGATGCTTCTATTTTGCGGTTATAGACAGCAGCTAAGTCTATTTTAATTTGTAGTCGAAAGCTACAAGAAATGAGTTAACTGTAAATGAATTAAACTAGTTAGCAGAAATTTTATTTTTAAGAGTATTTCACACCGTAATGTCACTCAGATGGACTAGGGGATGTTACATTAGTAATAATTCTAATGTATCTTTTATAGCTTCCCTGTATATTAACAATGATGGTTTATATCCTTTATGATTTTCGTACTCTTACCTTTTTGTACTCAAAAGAATAGTATTTAATATTTTTCCATTAATCCAATCGTGTTAAAATCGAATTGCTTATTCCCTTAATAATTGTGTTTGACTTATTTGATATATTGTGTCACTTTTTCTCCTTATCTTAGGAATTTAAATAATATACAGATAATACTTTAATGCTTCAAATTATATTTTTTGTAAAGTCGTGGTGTTTCAAATGAAACTGGTGGTTGTAACTAAATTCCATACAATCTCCCGAACTATGTGAATAAGGTACCGATGGACATAAAAGATCAGTTGTTGTACATAAAAGGTACAACATAAAGGGTACGTGGTGCACGAATGGTACGACAACAGTGTACAGTAGAGAGTACAAAAATATGGTACAGATCTACAATTGCATTGTTTCTCTGGATATGAATTTTAATTGATGTGTATTATACGGATAGAAAACAATAGTGGCAGTACATACAATGAATTTAATTGGCACTACTTGTTAGTGGCACAACCCCACGAATTGCAGAAATATATACCAATTATAGTGATTTTTCTTTTGTGCAACACTAATTTTGTGTAGCATTGATTTTTGTATCGAGGCTCTTTTCCTTACGATGATGATGATCTTGTGTCTAATACAATAGACCTTTAAATGTTTTGGGAGCGGACTGTCTTCTCTAGATTTACTCTGGTTCGATCTTCTTTGAAGCGGAGAAGTGAAGTAATATTTGTAGCAGACTGATATTATATTCACTAGATTTTTTTTTAAATCTCGGTAAAAGTTTATTTTTTTCAATATTTTATTCTACAACGAAAATTTTAGACTTCAAATGGCCAAAGGTAAATTATGGTCAAGGACCAAATCTTTAGATAAACTCTGGTTGATAATTGTGTAGCTAAGGGGCGACAATGATGTTTCCAAGGGGAAACATAATATTCACTCAGGGTCTGATGGCCAAGGGTCGGGATCAGACGTGGCTCTGATACCAATGTAATGAACCAATCTGGTTCATATAATGAATATCCAAGATAAATAGGATAGTACACAATAATCCATTAAGGAGAATAAATATATTTAAATAAGTATGAATGATGAGAGGGATAGATTGGTTGATTACAATGAGAATGAGGGCCTTATATACCCACGCAGGGGTGCCCTTTCATGAAGAGACATGACCTTTCATTAGGAAGATGTATCTTCATTATTAATCATTAACTATTGATTATTTATTATTATTTATATTTTATAATGTATTTACATTTATTATTATATATCGTGTTCATAACAGCGCACATAAGTCCAAATAGGATTAAGAGACTATCCCCTCCACCCACCTTCTAGATCAATCGGTGACTAACCAATCAGAAAGATGAGTTCACAACTTTCCAGATAATTAATGCATTATGAATCTATTTTATCAAGTTCCTAACC
>ML814618.1:6283-84027 GCA_009831015.1 Picea engelmannii
CCAATTTTGCTTTATCTATTACTGATGATGATCCCAGAACTGTCAGGGAAGCAGTGAATTCGGAGGATAGTAAACTCTGGAAGAAGGCCATGGTTGAAGAAATGGATGCCTTGGATAAGAATGAGGCATGGGATATAGTTGAGTTGCCAGTTAGAAGAGAATCTGTTGGTAGCAAATGGTTGTTTAAGAAGAAGTTTAATGCACAAGGTAAAGTGGAGAAATACAAAGCTCGATTAGTAGCAAAAGGTTATTCCCAGGTAGAGGGAATTGACTTTGGTGAGATTTTTTCTCCTATTGCTAAGTTAACTTCTATTAGACTTCTTTTATCTATTGTTGTTGCTTTTGATCTTGAAATGGAACAGATGGATGTGAAGACAACATTCCTACATGGGGATCTGTAAGAAGAAATCTACATGAAGCAGCTAGAGGGCTTTGTAGTGAAGGGAAAGAAAGAGCTGGTCTGTAAGCTAAAGAAGTCACTATATGGTCTGAAGCAATCACCTGGGATGTGGTACCAAAAGTTTGACACATACATCCTTGGATTGGGATTTGTAAGAAGAAGGGCTGATCACCGTGTATATTCCAAGAAGTTTGGTAATCACTTCATTTATGTAGTGTTGTATGTTGATGACATGTTGTTAGTAGGAAATAACATGAATGTTATCAAGGAGGTGAAATCGCAACTATCCTCCAAATTTGACATGAAGGATCTCGGTGTTGCTAACTTCATTATAGGAATGGAGATTAAAAGAGATCGTGCAAACAAGAAACTCTAGTTAAATCAAAGAAAATATGTTGAGACAATATTGTAGAGGTTTAATATGCATGGAAGTAAACCAGTCAAGGTTCCTATTCCTATAGGTGTAAAGTTATCTGCAGATCAGTGTCCCAAGACACAGGAAGAAGAAGAGGACATGTCCCATGTTCTGTATGCCAGTGCAGTTGGCAATTTGATGTATGCAATGGTCTATACTAGACTGGACATTGCACATGCAGTGGGAGTTTTGAGCAGGTATATGTAAAAACCAGGGAAGGAGCATTGGACAGCAGTAAAGAGGGTCTTCAGGTATCTTCGTGGCACTACCAGTTATGGATTGTGCTACCAAGGAAGACCAGGATTGGACAGAGTGCTGGACATAGATGGCCTTGTTGATGCAGATTGGGCTAGAGATCTGAATCACAGAAGATCTACAAGTGGGTATGTGTTTAACCTATTTGGAGGAGCAATTAGTTGGATGAGCACAAGACAGGCTGTAGTGGCACTCTCAACTACAGAAGTTGAATACATGGCAGCCACTCATGCAAGCAAAGAAGCAATATGGTTACAAAGATTGTGTTCAGGTATTGGGTTGGTATAATAAGCAGTGAGATTAGATTGTGACAGTGAGAGTGCAATCTTCCTGGCAAAGAACCCAGCATACCATTCGAAGATAAAGCATATTGATGTACAGTATCACTTTGTGAGAGACATGGTTGAGGAAAAGAAGGTGTTGCTGGAAAAGGTTGACACTTTGAAGAATGTTGCAGATTCATTGACAAAGTCTGTGAGCACAGAAAAGTTATCTTAGTGTAGAGTAATAACGGGCATTGTTGCCCTGGATTGTTGACTATATAATCCCCTGGACCCCTAGATGCAAAGAAAACAACAAGTGGGGGAATGTTGGGTATGTGTTATATTCTTTGCATGTGTGTGTGTGTGGGCGCGTCAGATATGACAACTGCGTCTGACGATCCCTTGTACTAGTGTCGTGTGCGGCAGGCACTTTCCTAGGGGGGTCCCAGGGGGGTAGGTATGCCCCCCCCTGGTTACGCGCAGCATTCGGCACTGGGCGTGGCCCGGGGCAACGGCTCGAAATATTTTTTTGGACGGTTTTTACTATTTTTAGCGGATTTTGCTATTTTTAGCAGTTTACTAAAAATAATCCCGGTTTTAGGGATTACGGTTTTGGTATCTACGGAATACCTAAAAACATTGTATATATTGTATAGTGAATGGTGAAATTCGATATAATGAATATAAGAAAGGTTTTCCCGGTTGAGGGTTTCCGGTATAAATCTCTGTGTACTATGTGAATGAGCCATTGATTAAATTATGTTTTGCTTAAGAATCTATATGCATTACTTTACTTCACAGGTTTAAAACTTACAGGTTTGGCTCGAATCCAAGTTTTAGGTTGTAACTAAGGGAGATACTACAACTGATGGAGTCATATCCTCAGCTTATTCCAAAGATAACTAAGGTGGTTGATCCTCCCAAAGCCTATAAAAGGAGGCATTCTCATGGTGAAAAGGAGGAGAATATCAGTGAAAAGTATTGTCATTCTGATCGTGGATCTTTCGAGCAAGGGGTTGGACAAGGAGGACTTGGTGAGATTGTTGCATCTACATCTACAGATTGTAAGTACCTTGTTATGTTCTCATTAATATATGCTTGGCCTGTTTCCTTCAAGTCTGTGTATGGTTACATAGACTTGTCTCCTCTTGATAAATCTAGTTTAAACCGATCTTGGTAGAATAGGAAGCATGCATTGTCTTTGTTGTCTATTGAATTGCATAACTCATTAAAGGGCTTGAAGATGAAGTTCAACCTGGATCGAACAAGGACAAACTTCAGAAAAAGGTACATCATGCTTTCTTCCTCTTTTTCCTTTGACTAGTTTAGCTACATTTAAAGCAATGTCAGTGTTCAATGTTAGCATTTTTTTTACTTGGTCATAGGTGTCCAGGATCCAAGAGGACATTCACCTGTACGTAGGGGAATTTTCCTACAACACGGGTGAACCACAGTAAACCTTGTGTTATGTGTGATTATTGATGAATGATTTACTTTTTTTTTATCTTTAGCTTAAGCATGAATGGTTAGATTAGGTTTATCAACATACATGCATAGGTTTGAAGATGAATAAATCATATAAGTAATTGAATGGTTAACAAGGATAATGCATAAGGAATAAAGATCCCAACCACATATCTCAACTCATTCCTAGACTGCAAACACATGAGTATTGCAATCACCCATAAAAGTTATCTCGGGTGAGACTGCGTTGTACACTTTGTGCGCAGCGTTGCCTTATGGTTTACCAGGAGGGTCGATAGTTTTTTAGGGTTTTGTTGGAAACCTGTTAAGATTTGAACCCGGGTCAGCCCAAGAAGAAGTAAGACAGTAAAACCAACAAATCGTTATGTTTTCGGGTGGAACTGCACAAGATTAAGTGGACGGATCCGTGGAAGAAACACACAAAGGATGAAAGTATAGAAGGGAATGTTCAGGCCATGGAATCCAACGAAGGCGGAGATTGAAAGATGGTTGCAAACAAAGGAACCTGAGTTTGCGCAGAAGGACAACAGAAACCCTAAGTTAACACTGTGTAAATATCTGGACAAATACGTGTTTAGCGACTTGCATGAGGTATTTTGCTGTGATTTCCCGCATTTGTTGTAGGAATGGCTATTGAGGTTAAAGGAAAACCACCCTACAAATCGAATAAGATAGCTAGAGTAGAATCATGTGGAGATCGTGCAGTTACAACAAGTTAATAACAAATTTACGCACGCAGTAGATTTCTGGTTAGACAGTATTGTTGCAGGGTTTATCACCAAATTTGTAGTAGATATCGCAAAGTCTTACACCGCAACAGAGCAGGATTTTCTAAAAGGACCCAGAGGTAGGTACATCAGATCATTGTATACTTCAATCAAGATTTTATTGTATGACAATAATGTGATTACCATGGAATTAGACAACTAAACTTCCCTGTGTGCATGGGGGAAGGGAGAAGCACTGACGGGAGGTTGAGATATGGAAGAGGAGATGGATAAGGGAAAGAAGAAGGAGGCCATGCACCCAATCATGAAGGAAGAGGACTAGACAAAGTAGATAATGGAAAAAGATAGAAAGAGGCGCAAGGAAATACCTTGCCAATATAAAATGAATAACAAGAAGAGAGACATAGCCCATAGAGAGGGATTCTTAAGTGATGAAGAAGAGGTAGAGGATCTTCAGGATGTGGAGTAGATTGAGGAATTCCTGCGCGCAACATATGAAAGGAAAACAGGAGGTCTGGGATCAAGAACAGAAGGCAGAACTCCAATCCAGATCACCGTGACTATGGAACCTACAACCCCATGTGCAACTAATACACCAAAAAGAACACCAACACTTAGATAGACGAATTTTAGTGGAAGAAAAGCAACAGGACGGGGATCTAATCAAGGAAAATCAACTGGGGGAGCAAGTTCAGGAAGTAACAGTAAATTGTCTACACCACACAGAGGTAGTAGTTCAACACAATTTTAAATGGCAGGACATGATCCCACGATCAAATTACCATAATTTCGGGGAGAGGCATCAGAGGACCCTAAAAAGCACTTATTCATATGCAAGAAGATCTGGGAAGCAAAGCATATCATAGATGAGGATACAAAGCTCGCGTAGTTAGCTATCTCACTAAGAGACCGCGTGCTGGGGTACATGAGCCTAGATGTAAATAGTTCATGGGGAGTACCAAATACTATCGCAGATGTAAAAAAACTATTGGTAAACGAGTTTGAGAAAGCTAGCTCAGAAGACTAGTACATGAATGAAATGATTGAAATCAGGAAGAAATCGAGTGAGTTTGTTTGGGAGATTGATCAGAGGTTAAAACGTCTGAAAGGTAAGTTGAAATATGCAATTACTAACATGCAACATAGGTACTTATTCATGAACTCACTGCTACCACACTTGAAATACTTGCTAAGATGACAGAAGTTCCAAACTTAGGCAGAGGTTCTACAAGTAGCCTTACAACTAGAAGAGAACCAGTATTAGAAGACAGATCCAACTATAGAGGAGTTGAAGGAGGATTTGAAGAATCTAACATTTCAACTTAACCAGAATAAAGGTAAAGAGAAAAGAGAAGTTGTTTGGTGTACCCTATGCAGGACAGAAGGACACCATAAGAACAAATGTCCAACTTTTGCACAGTATATGACAACAGGTGTACCAAACCCCTTGCCAACAGGAGGACCATGGTGCGAGATTTGTAAAATGCATGGGCATGATCCACATCATTGTCCAATGATGTAGAAGTATAAGACAATACCCAAAAGTTCATATTGCAATTTTTGCAAATGAGTGGGTCATGATGATAAGGATTGTAGAACGATGGAGCTAACAAGGTAAATAACTTCATATACTTATAGGGTACAAGTAGAAACGATGACAAGAGAAGTTGCACCTCAATTCAACCAGGTACCAACACCATACAACAATGCGCAACAACAATACAACAATGCGCAGCCACAGTACCATAACGTGCAACCAAAGTATAACCCCACAAAGTATAACCAGGTACCCCAGTACAATGCACCATGAGGAGATCGAGGTGGATACAAAGGTGGAGGATGAGGAAGAGGAGGATTTGGACGAGGCAGAGGACCAGTAGTGTGCCACAACTGCCAAGAACTAGGACATTATGCAAGGGATTGTCCACTTCCACCAGTGACATGTATGTACTGTCGCGCAGTAGATCATGACACAGAAGACTACCCAACACTCTTGAGAAAGATGCAACAAAAATGGAAACAAAACAACCAGAATGTCCAGTGGATCTTAGCAGAAGCCAGGGATGATGGGAGAAACATCAATATAGTCACTCGAGGAGGAGACAATACAGGAGTTGATGTAGCAAAACAAGATCCAACTCAACACCAATGGGTTAAGAGGAATATTGAGCCACAGAAGCAATTTGACGAGCGGAAAGAAAAGGAAACATTTAAGGATGCTAGACATGAGTTTCTCAAGGAGAATGTCATGTCTACATCAGTCACACAACAAACTCAGAACCCACCAATGTACAAAATTCCATCCTCAATGGACCATACCAGTGAAGGACAACCTTCAGAGCAAGTAAGTTCCATAGAGATTTTTATGCAATCTTGTGTTAAGTTTTTGAATGATCCATCACCTGTTAAATTTTTACAAAAAATACTAGAAATATGCAACACAAAGGAAAAAGGGAAGTTAGAGCAGAAATCAGTCAATCACCTCCATACAAGAACAAGGACAAGCAGAGAATTCAAACTAAATGTTAATATTGGGGATTTCAACATGGGAGATATTATATTGGACTTGGGCTCTGAAGTAAATGTCTTACCTAAGAAGACATGGTAGTGTATCGGAGAACCCACACTAGGCTATTCACCTACCTAGTTGAAGCTAGCAAATCAACACATAATGTTACCAATTGGAAGGCTCAAAGGTGTGACAATAGATTTGGATGGAGTGCACACTATGGCAGATTTTGAAGTAATAGAGATAGTAGATGGGACAACACCTTACCCAACATTGCTTGGAATGGATTGGGCATTTGATAATCAGGCTATAATGTAACACCCTGTTTCCCCCCAATCTGTAAAAATAACTATATTGGCCAAGAACTGTGGCAAACTCAAAGATGTGAATGGACCTTGTGGAAAAGGTCGATGAATGTAAATAATAATATAAATATATATATGTATTGCAGAACTGCTGAGAGGGGAAGGTGCTGAAAAAGAGACCACGATGGCTGAAGAAAGGTGGTGGAAGGCACCTGGAAAGGTGGCGTTGACTTTCGCCGAAACCAATACCGTATCTAGACTTCACTGGCCTGGAGAACCAAGAGCGGCTCGCTGGCCCCGAATTAAATGACTCGCCAGGATTGGTAGGTAAATGGCTCCTCATGAGTAATGAGGGATGGGGGGAGGTGAACCACCCATCCGTAGAGCCGTCAGGCTTGACTAGTGCGAGGGAAATTGCGCCACACGCAACCTCGCAAGAGGAAAAAGGCGTGAGGGAGAAGCGAGAAGGGGGCAGACGCGAGGGAAAGAAGAAAACTCTAGAAAATACAGAGTGAGTGATAGCAGAGAAGGGGGAGAGTAACCTTCGTTCTCGGTCACTGGCAAACAGAGACGCAGTCTCGCAACATTGTGGTCTCAGCTCGGGGGTGGCTAGTGGTAAATCCTATCGGAATCGCTGAGCCTACGGTTGGGTGGAAACAAGCACCCCTCTCAACAGTTGCACTCACTTCTGGTGTTATTTCTGATAAGTGTTTTACATATTGCACCTTGAAATTCATATACTGATATATATGCTCATAGTCTGTGCAATTTTATGAATGGTCTGAGTATAAGACTGCCTGTGTAGTGTTTTGATTCAAAAATGGTGGTTGCATGCTTATAATGGAAGGGCCACGTATGGCTTATGTCTAAAAATAGATTTATATGTATATACGCACATTGAATCAATTCAGAATTCAAGCCGTTTCTCGAGAAATCTATACCCTTATCCGTCTCAGGTGATACCCTGGATAAATCTCCCCATAGAGACACCCTTTTTGAAAAGCTCAGAAGAGGTAGAACTTTGTGTGCAAAAACTCTGCAGAGGCGCAAAAGTCGCAGAATCCCTTGAGGATTTGAAGAATAAGTATCGATCAACGAATGAGATCCTGTCGGAAGATTTGCGGTCATTCACGACCGTTAGATCGAAGGAATAAACGAGGGCATTAAATGCCTTAACCCTTTTTGCTTTATCTTCGCGAGTAGCGAAGAAATCGGGACCGTAGATCCCCAAGGTCCTTGAAAGAATCTGGATCGTGGATTCATGTCCAGGTAGCTTAGGAACGACGCAATGGAGAGACAGGTCTGAACCGTCAGATCTTGGTCTAAATAGCCGACAGTCGTTGGATCTGTCAAGAGTTGCACGAGGTTTAAACCTCACACGAAGAGCAGCAGAGCAAGAGTCCCGAGAAGGAGTTCGTATCGAGATATCGGCGTTCCGGAGTTCGGGGATCCGGAGGACGAGAGTCTAGGTACTCGACCTCAGAAATCGCGACAAGGCGAAATAGATCTGAGCCGTCCGTCTGTGGGAAGACACGTGTCGCGGAATCATCCATTTCGGAGATTCGGGCATCGGGACTCACAGAGGTGAGCATCTTGACTTCGTGAGTAGCGAAGTCCCGAGGAGATCTGAGTCGTTCGTCTGAGAGCGGACGAGTGTCACGAGATCACCCATATCAGGGATTCAGACATCGAGAGTTGTAGAGGGAAGTCTTTCAACTTCGTGAGTGGCAAAGTCGTGAAAGGATCAGAACCGTCCGTCTGGGGAGGACAGGTGGCAAAGATCTAAGGATCTCGCGAACTCGAAGGTTCGCAAGGTGAGAGTCCAGGAGTTGGGCACTCCAAGTCACGAGTGGCGAAGTCACGAAAGGATCAAGACCGTCCATCTGGGGAGGAGAGGTGGCAGAGATCTAAGGATCTCGCGAACTTGGAGGTTCGCAAGGTGAGAGTCCAAGAGTTGGGTGCTCCAAGTCACGAGTGGCGAAGTCGCGAAAGGATCAGGACCGTCCGTCTGGGGAGGACAGGTGGCAGAGATCTAAGGATCTCGCGAACTCGGAGGTTCGCAAGGTGAGAGTCTAGGAGTTGGGCGCTCCAAGTCGTGAGTGGCGAAGTCGTGAAAGGATCAGGACCATTTGTATGGGGAAAACAGGTGGCAGAGATCTAAGGATCTCGCGAACTCGGAGGTTCGCAAGGTGAGAGTCCAGGAGTTGGGCGCTCCAAGTCGCGAAAGGATTAGGACTGTCTGTATGGGGAGGATAGGTGGCAGAGATCTAGGGATCTCGCGAACTCAGAGGTTCGCAACAAGAGAGCGCAAGAGTTGGGTGCTCCAACTCACGAAGTCGCGAAGTGCGAAGTGGCGAGGAGAAAAAATCTGAACCGTTGGATCTAGGAACGGGAGGACCGTTGGATCATAACTCCGTGGAGATATCGTATATTGGGAGTTCGGGGGCTCGGAGGTTGGAAGGGGTCACTTTCGACTGTAGAAGTCGTGAAGTGTTGAGAGCCAAGGCTCGTGAGAACACGTGGCACCTCCATCAGGTGGGGCCCGCGTGATTGACAGGTGGGCACGCGTCGCCCGGAAAGGAGTCAACACTCTGTTGACTTCTCGTGTCTCAGAGATTCGCGAGATAGGAGCACGGAGGCTCAATGCTCCAACTCGTGAGGTTGCGATTTGCGAGAAGTGCGAAGAGGAAGTCAACCGTTACTGACTTTCGCGTCTCGGGATTTAGGAGAAGAAGAGCACGAGAGCTTGACGCTTCAACTAGCGAGGTTGCGAGTAGTGAAAAGTGTCAAATGGAAGTCATGCATCGCATTTCCCTGAATCATGAAAAGTCGATAAGCACTCGGTTAGCTTAAGCGCGTAGACACGGGATAGGGTCATGTGGACAAGACCCCAAGGGGAAAACCTGCCACTCGCTAGCCCTGTCGGGGTTTGCAGAGTCGAAAGACTCGACGCTCTAGTAGTGTTGAGTCGCGAAGAGCGAAAGAACGCCATACTTGTTCGGCCTGTGGTCGCGACCCACGATCACATGGAGATGGACAAGGAAGGAACTAGCCTATGCTAAGACCCCCGTACGTATTTCAGGGACTCTGATCCTCGAGAATTCGACGAAATTTTTTGTTTTCCTTAATGGGTATGTGACATATAATCAACCTAAAAACAAGAAAAATGACTTTCGAATCAGGCGAATATAAAGTCATTGCACCATTGGATCCTTCAAAAGGAGAAAGGTTTGTAGAGGCCACTTGCTTGGATCTCGAAGAAATAAATCAGTTGTACAGAACCACCGTGCGAGAAGAGGATTATATTAACCCAACTGCAGATGGGGTACTCAGCTGGAGAAGCATTACATCATGTGCTTCCGACTGAGATACAAGTTTGGAGAATTGGC
Source organism: Picea engelmannii (assembly GCA_009831015.1). Lineage (NCBI taxonomy): Eukaryota > Viridiplantae > Streptophyta > Pinopsida > Pinales > Pinaceae > Picea > Picea engelmannii. The sequence continues at coordinate 16,033 of ML814618.1, forward strand.
AACAACGATTAGATGAAGTTTCCACAAGGAGATGTGCAAGAATAGATCATGCGGTAAGATGGATAGATATAGAGATAAGATAACCTCCCAATTTTCATGGCCTAAATGACTTAGATGAATTATTGACAAAATATTAAGAGGAAGTGTTAGAAAATCAGAGGCTCTTAGCCCTAGATATTGCACTCAAAGCAACACTTGCAAGATGGTGGGGTGCGCACAAAGAAACAATTCAGGATTGGTATCAATGTAAATGACTATTGCGCATTAGATTTGGCGCAGAACAAGGGAGCAATAAAATGTAGAGTTATGATGGGCAAGGAACACCAGTGGAACACTTGGAGAGGTACATGACACAATGGAGGATAACATCACTAGAGGAATGGCCTCATCCCTTTATCCATACAGGGATCCCAGGGAACTGGTACATAGATCAGGAGATGCCCAGAGGAACTACAAAATGGATAGGATTACAACAGAATTTTGTAGTAACCTTCACATTTGAACATGAGAAACCCGAAGATTGATTCAACGTTGAATCTGATATGAGGAGTGATATTTATTGATGAACCAGAGGTTGAAATCATGACAGAGTATCAACAACATAATAGACAAACAATTAAAGACTTACTCTCATACTACCATGTCGAAGAGGAAGCACCAGATGAAGAGGACCCGTGCAACATTTAGATTACAGAGTTTGAGGGAGAGAGAGAGAGGTGGCAGGTCCATCTTTGGAGTCAGAATTATTTGCTGCACCAATCAAAGTTAAGAAAGTCAACATCGGGATGAATGATAATCCTAAAATGGCAAGTATTGGAGACTATTGGGATGACCAAATAGTAGAAAGCACAACAGAGTTACTACGCAAATACAGTGACCTATTTCCAACAACCTTTACAGAGATGAAAGGCATAGTCAGGGAGCTAGGTGAGATGAAGACACCCCTCAAACCTGAGGCCAGACCTATCCAACAAAGATCTTACAGACTAAATCCAGTGTATAAGCAGAAAGTGAAAGTAGAAATTGATCGAATGTTAGAAGTTGGTATCATAGAACCGATAGAGGACTCTGAATGGATCAGTCCTATGGTAGTCCAAGAAAAGAAGCAAGGGGGGATAAGGATTTGTGTAGATTTGAAGAAACTCAATGATGCTTGCTTACATGACCCTTTCCCTATCCCTTTTAGAGATGAAGTCTTAGAGAATGCGGTTTTATCTTTTTAGCTCGAGAGGTACTCCACATGTGTGTCTTGTATGCAGAAGTTACCTTGTACCTACACTACTAGACACTTGACTTTGTAAGGGGTTTTTATAAAGTTGTGATAATGTGGTTATTTTATTAAAGTGACTTTTTTAATAAAGTGTACATTCTAATATTAAAGTGACTTTATCTCATAAAGTGCACTTATGTTATAAAGTGAAAATGTACTTTAATATTTTAAGTGATTAATTTTGGAGGGAATGAATCATGGCCCTTGATCTTCTAAAGGCAAGATTAGATCTTGGCCATTAGATCTAGGGTTGGAGAAGGTGAAGGGTCACTTTCATATTATAAGAGAATGCATTGGGTAGTGTGCAAGACACATTGAGAAGGAGATTGAGAGAGATTTTTGAGTAAGCTTGAGAGAGGGAAGTTAGGGTACCAAAGAGGGTGCATTTCTCAAGAGATATTGGGCACAAATCCCAAGGGGACATTTATGTTTGAGTGCTGAGTTATTTTTCTACTTTTGGAGGTCATACTATACGAATCCATACAGTTTGTATAGTATGTACAACAAGGGGAAGAGGGCACGAAAATCGAGGCAACATTGGCATGATTTTTGAGGCTATTTTGAGTATTTTTCTTGCTGCTGGGCCATACAAATTAGTCCATACAACAGACTGAAGGCACACTTTTCAAGGTGCATATTTATGAGCAGTTCGTAATACATTACAGACTTGGCACATTTTTTGAGGTAGAAATTTTGGGGGTTGTTTTAGTGTGTTGTAAGTGGATTTCTCTTGCTGGAAATTGTGTTTATTGCTGTTGATATGTACTTTCCCAAAGCTGAATATTAAATCTCTGTCTCTCTCTCTCTCATTGGGTTTCCCCACATTGGGGTTTTCCTTGGCATTGCCTAAATTTCTAAGTTTTTTTGAGTTGAATGGTTGTTGTTCATTGTGTTTATTTCGCTGCAAAATTGCTTAGTAATGTGTATTTATGCTAGTGGTAATTTATGAATGTGGGTTTAGACATTTCAGAATTCATACAAGACAGTTATATCTAGGTTGCTAAGTGTATGACAAAATTATTTAATTGTTGATTTTGTCATTAAATTTCTACATGTTATCAAAGCTTGGGCTTTGAGTGACAGTGAACAGTGAGATTTTTGGGCAAGTTTCAAGGGGAGAAATCTATTGTTTGTTTTCCTTTAAATAGTGACATGGAATATGGTTACATGCATTAGATTTGAGGATCGGTTGGATGGCATTTCTAACTATTTGCAGTGGAAGGTCTGGATGTCAGTTGTTCTCAAGGAGAACAAGATTTGGTACTATGTAAGTTCTGTTGTTGTGGCTTCCACAATAGATCATGTTGCTTTGGATTTGCATGAGGTAAAGGAGGCCAAAACTCAGAGGATTATTCTGTATGGGGTGAAGGACCACCTTATCCCACACTTGGCTGAGAAGAAGACAACCCAAGAGATGTGGGATGCACTTAAAAACTTATTTGAGGTGAATAATGAAAACCGAAAGATGGCCTTGAAGGATAAGTTGCATGATAACAAGATGGGTAAGGGGGAGAGTGTGTCTTCTTATCTTACCCAGGTATCTCAAGTGAAAGATGAGTTGGTTGTAGTTGGGGAGGTTATATCGGATTCCGAGTTGGTGAGGATAGCCTTTAAATGCTTCATCAAGGAATGGAAAATCTTCGTGAAGTGTGTGGTGGGGAGTGAGCATCTTCCAGATTGTAGCAGACTGTGGGACGATTTCACTCAGGAGGAGATCAGGGAGGGATATCATAGAAGTGGTTAGAAGGAAGACATAGCTGAGGAGAATGTTGCTCTTACTGCAAAGAGCAAGAAGAAAGGAAATCCTGGGAGGGACTTGAGTAAAGTCAGATGTTACTGTTGTAACCAGTTAGGGCGCCTTGCTTCTTATTGTCCCGAGAAGAAGAAGAAGAAGGAACGGGAGGGGCCTGAGACAACTGCTACAACAGCCATGGAGGACTTTTATTCCAAGTTTGATAGGTAATTTTCTTTGGTTACTCTAGTATCGAGTGTCGGTAGTGGAGGATTTGGGGGTGATTTCCGATGGATTGTTGACAGTGGAGCCTCTTGTCACATGACGGAAATTTGGCGAGCATTCCTTATTATCACAGAGATAGATCCTGACCGACTGGTGGAGAGTGAAGGTGGTATGGTGCGAGCTGTGCGTGGATTTGGAAGGGTTAGATTCTGACTCGAGTATGGTGGATTTCTGGAGCTTGATGGTGTTCTCTTTGTTCCAGGTTTGAGGGTTAGCTTGCTCTCAATCTCATCCTTGGAGGATGTTGGATATTATACATTGTTCAAGAGAGGACATGTATTTATCTACAGGGAGGGAGCAGACCCGATGGAACCACAACTAATTGGTGATTGGGTGGCCAGGTTGTACATGTTGCGAGGACAACCTTAAGGATGTGATTCAACGTCGGATGAGGAGCAGGAGGCTCCTGAGACTACAATGGGCCCAAGGATTCAGTATTGCATTCTGAGAGAAGAGAGGGAGTCTCTTATGAGCATGGGTAGGAGGCTCAGCTGGTGTAATCGAACAAATGTTCAGGGGCGAGTGGATTATCCTAGGAGCTTAGGGTTTAGAGTAGTTGTTAGGAGAAGATCTTCTAGTTCGAGTTTTGTGCAGGTGTTGAGGATGGCTCCAGGTTCAAAGGGAGCTCCTACTGAGCACAGTGTGATGGGACCAGATGATGGAGATGGCAACGAGTACATCCCTTTCTAAGAGGGAGTGTTAGCTTTTTAGATCGGAAGGTACTCTACATGTGTGTCTTGTATGCGGAAATTACATTGTACCTACAATACTAGACAATTGACTTTGTAATGAGTTTTTATAAAGTTGTGATAAAGTGGTTCTTTTGTTAAATTGATTTTTTTAATAAAGTGTACCTTATAATATTAAAGTGACTTTATCTCATAAAGTGAACTCATGGTACAAAGTGAAAATGTACTTTAATATTTTATGTGATTTATTTTGGAGGGAATGAATCATGGCCCCTCATCTTGTAAAGGCAAGATTAGAAATTGGCCATCAAATCTAGGGTTGGAGAAGGTGAAGGGTCACTTTCATATTATAAGAGAATGCATTGGGTAGTGTGCAAGACACATTAAGAAGGAGATTGAGAGAGATTTTTGAGTAATCTTGAGAGAGGGAAGTTGGGGCAGCAAAGAGTGCACATTTCCCAATAGATATTGGGCACAAATCCCAAGGAAACATTTATGTTTGAGTGCTGAGTTATTTTTCTGTTGTCGGAGGCCATATTGTATGGATCTATACAGTCCATACAGCAAGGGGATGTGGGCACTGAAATTAAGGCAACATTGGCATGGTTTTCGAGGTTGTTTTGAGTATTTTCTTACTGCTAGGCCATACAGATCAGTCTATACAACAGACTGAGAGCACACTTTTCAAGGTGTAGATTTCTGGGCAAGTCGTACAACATAACAGACTTGGCAAGTTTTTCGAGGCAAAAAAATTTGGGGTTGTTTTAGTGTGTTGTAAGTGTATTTCTCTTGCTAGAAATTGTATTTATTGTTGTCGATATGTACTTTCCTGAAGTTGAATAATAAATCTCTCTCTCTCTCTCATTGGGTTTCCCCACATTGGGGTTTTCCATGACATTGCCTAAATTTCTGAGTTTTTCTGAGTTGAATGGTTGTTGTTCATTGTGTTTATTCTGCTGCAAAATTGCTTAGCAATGTCTATTTCTACTTATAGTAATTTTTTAATGTGGGTTTAGACATTTCAGAGTTCATACAAGACATTTATCTCTAGGTTGCTAAGTGTGTGACACAATTATTTACTTGTTGAGTTTGTCATTAAATTTCTACATGTGGGAGGCCTATAAGCATGTTCATTTACAGATGGATTCCCAGGTTACCATCAGATCAAAATAGCTCAAGAGGACATGTATAAGACTGCTTTTGCTACAGAATGGGGATCCTACCAATATACAGTCATGCCATTTGGGTTTAAGACTTCACCAGTTGTATTTTCAAGGGTAGTCATAGCTGCTTTTAAGGAATTCATACATCAATTTCTAGAAGTATATTTGGATGATTGGACTGCATATAGTATGTTAAAGGACCATGTAGAAGTGTTAAGACTAATGTTGGAAAGGTGAAAGCAATGTCAGATATCATTAACAATCAAGAAATGCAATTTTGGTACACCTTTTGGGATATTGTTGGGACATATAGTGTGTAAACAAGGTTTACTAGTTGACCCTACTAAGATTGCAGTCATTGTAAATTTACCACCACCAAAGTCTATGCGCCAGTTAAGAGAAACATTGGGTCATACATGCTATTACAAGAAGTTTATAAAGGGGTATGCACAAATTACTACAACAATGGAGAAACTATTAAAGAAGGACACCAGATTTCAGTGGAATCAGGACTGTCAGCAAGGATTGGACACTCTAAAGGAAAAGATGGTGACAACACCTATATTAGTATTTCCATATTGGGAAAAGACATTTCATGTGCATGTAGTTGCATCAGCTATAACACTTGGAGCAATTCTGGCACAACCAAGAGCAGGGGACTTGGACCATCCTATAGCCTTTGCAAGCATAAATTTGTCAGAATCTAAGCAGCATTACAACACCACAGAAAGAGAAGGCCTAGCTATGGTATATGCACTTCAGAAATTCAGGCACTATTTACTGGGTAAACACTTTAAAATGTTCAAAGACCATTTTGCCATCAAATATCTAGTCAACAAGATAGTGTTGGGGGGAAGGATCTTTAGATGGTTATTATTATTCCAAGAATTCGATTTCGAAATGATAGTCAAACCAAGAAAGTTGAATGTAGGACTAGATCACCTGTCAAGAGTAACCAATGGAGAAGAACCTACTAATTTTGAAGACAACTTCCTTGATGCACAGTTATTTTCAGTACACATTGTTGATGAATATTTCATTGATATTATTGAATACTTAAGTACAGGGGTTGCGCCACAAGACTTTATCATCACGTAGAAGAAAAACTTGGTAATCAGAGCTGCAGACTATCAACTCATTTCAGGTCATTTATACAAGATGGGCGCAAATAGTATTTTGGGAAGGTGTGTAATGGAACATGAACGACCCATAATTTTGGCATAAGCTCACGAAGGTATAGCTGGAGGACACTATGTAGGCAAACCACCACATAAAAAGAATTACGTGCAGGATTATGGTGGCCAACAATCCATAAATATGCCAAGGAATAGTTCCAGAACTGTGATGTCTATCAAAGGGTTGGCAAACCCAACAAAAGGGATGAGAAGCCCCTAAGACCACAAGTGACTCTGCAAGTATTTGACAAATGGGTAATAGACTTTGTTGGACCTATTAATCCACCAACAAAAGGTCAGGAGCGAGATATATCATTATTGCGACTGAATACTTAACGAGATGGGCAGAAGCAGCACCAGTCAAAGATTGTAGCACAGAAACAACAACACACTTCTTATTTGAGCAAGTAATCAATATATTTGGATGTCTCAAGATATTGATGAGTGACCAAGGCACTCATTTTATTAATAAAATCACCAGGGCGATGAATGAGGAGTTTGAAGTCTATCACAAGAAGAGTACACCATATCATCCTTAGGAAAATGGAACAATAGAAGCTTTCAATAAGATTTTGGAAGATGCATTGACTAAGATCTGCAATGTGAACAAGGATGATCGGGACTTTAAAATAGTAGAAGTATCGTGGGAATATAGGACAACATGTAAGAAGTTGACAGGACAAACACCATTCATACTGGTGTATGGACAGGAAGTAGTGGTGCCATTAGAATTTCTGATATCCAGTCTACGCGTAACAACAATTACCAACATGACAGAAAGAGGCGCAGTGCATGAGAGACTAAGCCAACTAATGGAAATGAAAGAGGACAAGATTCTAGCAGGATTTCACTAAGAAGTATAGAAAGCAAGGGACAAAGCCTGGCATGACAAACATATTAAAAAGAAGAGCTTTCAGGAGGGAGACCTAGTTCGTCTCTATGACAACAAATTTTTACAACACCCTGGTAAGTTTAGAATGCATTGGCTAGGGCCATATGAAGTAAATATTGTGACATATGGGGGATTTGTATAGTTAAAGGACTTGGGGGGAACATAACTGAAAGGAATGATCAACGACAGTCGATTGAAACTGTATAGGGATTGTAGACCTACTAACCCTTAAAAGTTACAACCTAGTGAGAAAGTCATGTATATAGTGTATTATAATAGATTTTAGGATAGAAAAATGATAAAAAGAAATAAAAAGGGGAAAAAGAAGAAAAACACAAAAAGAGGCAGAAGTTGACTAAACAACAGAAAATTGGGAAAAAAGTCGCGCGCACCAATTACAACGACAACATAAAAAAACAACACGCAGGAAAAATTGCACTCAGCGCAAATGCACACAAAGGTGATAAACAACTATGGCCAGGTCTATAAAGTGTGGAAAGCACGCGTTAGTTCAACACTTAGTGAATTTTTAGCACATAGTAAGATACAAAGTGTGTGCCATAGCTCACATTATACGAAGAAGCAAGCGAGTGTGTGAACTAGGTAGAAGATGACACCACCAAAGTTTGGTTCTCCAGGCCAGTACGTACAGGTTACTCGATAGGACCAAAGGCGCAAGGAAAGGATGAGATAGCCTGAGAACTTGGCCAAGCTTGAAGATGTTACTACGTAGGTGACAGATTCAATCAACCTGATACAAGTTGAAGAGGAAACAACGACAGTGCCGCAAGGGGAAGAAGGTCAGAGTTCTGGGACCTGGAATGGTATCCTGTAATATCCACTAAACCTGATGAAACGATGGGTCAACGACAGGGCCATGACTAAGAAGAGGTGTTGGTCAAGGACGTCACAAGTTGGCCAAACTCCAAGAGGGAAGAAGTGGATGCAGAGACAACAGAGGCATGCCCATATGTTGTTTGGCAGAAAAGAAAGGCGCAGGACGCCATGCACATCACACTTCAATATCTCTCAGATGCAATGGTCAATGTGGACGATATGTTTGGAAAAGTACCAAAACTTAGATATTTGAACCACGATGTGTGCGATGTGACCAAATTCCCAGATTCGGCTGAAGCTACTTAGCAAACACAAGGAAAATTGGACCCCTAGGTAAACCGATAATGGAGCCCGCACAGTGAATAATGGGGTTGTAAAACTCCGACATAATGAACCTCTTGGATATACGACTCTTTGGGCGCGGTAAAAAATGTCTGGCTCTGCGTCAAACAGTTATTATCCCGGGTACATGGCGACATCCTTTGGATGGATAGGCCAGTATTAATGGATGTGGCGTTGATCACTAAGATCACAGGATTACCTACAATCGACGCACAGCCAGAGGAGTACTTGGACAACAGGGCGCACGAGAAGGAAATCGTTGAGCTGGTAAAATCACAGTTTGGCACCAGCAGGGGAAATAGGGGCATTGTGCTCAAGGACATTAATGACAATGCAACGAGGTTCGCCAACAAGCTTATGGCTTGCAAACTGCTGAGGAAATGCAAAAAAGAAGAATCTACAGCAGGAGTCATAGCAGTAGTCGCACAGTGCACGAAAGGAGTGATGTTCAGTTGGGCACCGTACCTGTTGAACCAATTTTTGATTGACTATAGAGATGCGCAGGATAATGGAACCGAGTTCCATTACTCTTGGCTCATCATTCTTATAGCCTTAGCAGGGTGGGATGAGCCAAAGTTTTCAACCTTCTTGGATAGGAAAGGAAAATTATATGCGGACATATATGAGTCCCTGTGGCAGGCCAAGGACAATAAAAATCAACAAGAAATTAACCCAGTATATGCGATGTTGTTGGAAGAAATACAACAATGCACAACCAATGTGTGGCACATTCCTGTGGAGGTAATTCAGGAAATTGAAGGGATAGCTAGGTTCAAGGCATTCATGCATCACATGTGGATCCAGGCCACATGGGATCCAAAGAAGGCATGGTTGGAGATGCAATATTGTGTCACCAAGGAAGAAATTGACTAAATAATTAGAGACTGGCCAGCGCAGTGGAAGCTGTAGTAGAAAAACCAACAACAAGGCCAGTCGTGACACAATCCACCAAGCCCAAGGAAAAGGCTAAAGCAGGTTCCTCAGCAAAAATAAATAGCCCAACCAATAACACTAGAAAGGTTGCAACGCAGAATTAGTCATCAAGAATCAACGCAGTGCTTAAAATACCAAGGAGGACAACAACAACGACAACGACATACTACCAACAACAGACCAGAAAGGATGATACATCATAGGATGGTGAAGAAAGGGTACATGTTACAACAAGTGGGGAACAACCCTCACAGACAATGAGGAAGCCAACGCAAGTAGAAGAGGCATGCAAAAAAAGGAAGTATGTCATGGAAGACCCAGTCATCACCCCGACAAAGGATGATGTTGAGTTAGTCCTTGACAATGTCCAAGACAGGGGGAAAAGGTGGTCTATGTTGGAGAGGCACAAAGAGAAGAGATCATGGCCAAGCTCATAGAAGTCCATGAAACTCTACAACAAGTACAGAGTCAAGAAGCACCACAAGCCACAACGCAACAACACAAAAAGACACAATGACCCCCTGAGCAGAAAGAAGGAGATGAGACAATACAGTTGGTAGTGCAAGGCAGGGACACATTCATAGTCACTCGCCAAATGATCATAATGGATCAAGAGACTGTGCAGAAACCCATGGGGGAAATTGAACAATTTGAGTTAGTCATGGCACAGATGCCCACTAAGGCATTATACAGACTCCAGGACAGTATAATGTAAGAGTTGCAATCCATATCTCATTCTAGACAACGCGCAAGCACAAAGAGGAGTGCAGAGGAGAAGATAAAAATTATTTCACAAACATTTGAGGGATATAGGCAGGAAATCGAGGAGCTCAAAGAAAATATTAATCCTACGAATCCTCTTGATAACAAAGAGAACATCAATCCGCACTCCAGATAGCGGAAAAGAAGCGAGGGAAGTTGCAGAATTGTTCGACAGAACCGCGCAGATCTGAACCGTTTTAGAAGAAGATGAAAAGGTCCAACAGTGGGACCAACAAGAGGATATAATCAGTGTTTCCATATAGGAGCTAAAGCAACGACGAAAAACAATGAGTATTTCTGAGTGCTTGAAGGGAAATCAAGAAATGAAGACTTTGGAGACATAGTTAAATACAACACAGATAAATAAGCAAGAAAGACAAACCCAATTGGAAACCCTCGAGGAACAAGCAACATAAATGATTGCGCAGCTGGAGGAAGAGAAGACGAGTATGGGACAGGCACAATTAGAGGGCACAACATTACTATAGGAAGAGATAACAACACAAATAATCGAGGTGCTAATAGACAAAGCTGAGCAGAAGAGGACAAAAGGAAAGGAACTAGCAGAGAAGTTCCATAGTTTGGATAAGGCGCTACAGGGAGCGTGAACTACCTGAGTGGATCGGGACAAGCCACATGTCAGTGTTGGGGGCCTATTGGGCACATGCCTATTTTGAGAAGGAATTCTATTTTGGGTGCATGGCTATTTTTGGAGAAGGATCTATTTTGGGGAAAGACCTAATTTTGGAGCACACACAATCGGTGGCAAGAAAGCAGCATGCAGAAAAAGAAGGAAAAGTAGCATGCAGGAGGAAAAGCAACGTGGCGTGCAGGCAGGCCAACCTAACTGAGATAGGGTTACCATTTTTTATAAGGATTGTAACAACTATAAGCCTATAAAATAGTATAAATAAGGACCTAAGAGGTCTAGGTAAAGTGTGAGTGTGTGTGAGAGATAGAGAGATATCATATGATAATAGAGAGAGTTGATTATCATGATTTTATGGGATTTTTTTATTGTAATAAGTTTGTAGAAGAGTTGAGTAAGGTAATCATTGAGGGTTAGGCCACAGGCTGAGGAGCCTGGTGTGATCTAGTCATCCTCACAGAGGGTTCTTACTGATGCAGACCCCCTTCTCTCCTAAGAGTTGCGCGACCTCCTGGTCAAGGATCTTTGTTTCTGGAGTCGAATGACTCTCTGAAATTTTGATGGTCTCGTTCTGTGTTAAACACAAGCCCTCTCAGATCTTTGTGTAGGTTTTACGATATCCGCGACCTTCCCCTTCGCGCTCAACAAAATCTCAGAATTGGCGCTAGCTCCCTTTCTTTCGGCCCCTCCTTAGATGTGACCTTGGGTGATGACCTCATGCCTACGCGCGATTGCAGGCGCACTCAATAGTGGTTTGGGGCCAATCCGCTTTTCGCCCTGTAATTCACCTTGAGCTTCCATGTGTCCTTTCTCCAAAACCATAGTCTTGATTGTGGCCCGCCCTAAATTTCGTAAAGCTTGAGCACCTTCTATCCCTTAAATGCAAGATAATCGTCGATCTTACGATCTTGACGATGCTTTCAAACGAACGACCGAGATCTATTTCTTGGAATCAACAGTTCAGATCTCCCTCTCCCAGATCGACGACTGTGGTCGACTCAAAATTTCAAACTTCAGAATTCTCAAACCTCAAACTTTTCTCCCCTCGAAATACATGGGATTTTGCCACGCATCCTCTTGAATCAGATGGTGGGGATTTACTTTGGACAATCCAACAATCGACGTTTACTTCGGGCCTTTCCCCGAAATCCACAGATTTGTGCCACATGTTCTCTAGATTTGACGGTCCAGACTTACTTCGGCCGATCCGACGCTTGAGATTTACTTTGGCTCTCCGGCTCTCTGGGCTTTGGGAGTTTCAATTCTCAACTGAAAACTCTCGAAGTAATTTCTCCATAGTCCACGATCCGTCGCCACATATCCCTCTGGATCTGATAGTTGAGATTTACTCCGGCTATCTAGCTCTTCGAGCTTTGGGGATTTTAAATCTCAAACTTCTCAACCACGAACTCCCAAAGTGATTCACTCCAGAGTTTTGGATCGTGCGCCACCTGTCAGTCTTGATGATGGACAGTCCCTGCTTACTTCAGGACTTCGGGACTTTGACGAGTCCGCTCCCCTGCGCACATCCAAAGGGCTTAACCTTTGTGCACTTATCTCCGTATCCAACGACTGTTGGTCCTTGACGCTCAGATATAGCGGATCATATCTGTACTTCTCCTCTGCGCTTCCTCTAGTCACTAGATGTTGATCTAACGGTCCAGACTCCTCCCCGCAACCGATCTGACGGTTGTTGTCGCTCCTCCTCCTAAGCTTTTGACTCTTCTGACTTATAAGGTTTTCTAGGTATTCAAAGGTCTCAACCTTTGTGCCTCCTGTGAGTCCATCTCTTGGACCTCAACTACACTTCTGAGAAGTGTTATCTCTCCTGAGCTTGGTCTTCGTGAAGATTTCGACTTCCCGTGCACTCCTTGCATTTCAGGGATTTCGATAAACTCAAATCCGAAGGATTTCTTGAAAATAAATTCTTCTTGCCCTCTTGCCATTCTGCTTTTGCTCGATTCACACCTTGTAGAGCTCCTCCTTACAGAGTGTTCAGTAACTCTGTCTCTCTGTCTCTGAACTCAACACAGAGTTCTTCCTGTGCACTACTTGCACTTCTGTTGGTGAAGATTCAATGGTATCTCTCCCAAGCTTCTTTGAGGTTAACTCACCTCTGTCAACGCACTCCTTGCGGACTATGTGCACTCCTTGCACTTGAAACTCTCCTGAGAGAAACAATTGAAACTTATACTAACATATCACAGTTTCATACATTCATTTATGGAAACAACAATAACAGGAAATTCGCAAGCAATAACATCATCCACACATTGGATCAATTTTCCTCTGTTATATTCATTCAAAATAAAAATGGCTACAACTTTAATCAAATAACAACTAAAAACTTAGAAATCTCCTACTAACTCACATCAACCACATTTGGGCGTACAAAACCTCTATTTATCTCAGAGGGTCCTTAGGGTTCCCCCCGACTACTCCTCTACTCCAAAAACGAAAATCTAACTACAACCTAAGTTTAGTTACATTCAAGACTCGGAGTGAAACTCCCTGATCGCTCATGATCATTCCACCTCCAAGCGTTTGATCTTCTTTTGTTCTTCATCAGCTACCCAAAAGATTCACAGCAACTCCCAGCGTTTGAGATTCTGAAATGATTCCCGAGCGTTGAGATTTCATGCCACGTGTGCTCGCTGATGATGCTCCTGCATCATACTCCCCCTGGACAAAAATTCATGGACTCCTGTCCATGAGCTCCTGCACCGACTTTCCATGCTTCTAGATATTTGCTTCATTTTCCCAACTGGCATCTTCTATTGGGTATCCCTTCCACTTGACCAGATATTCAAAATGGGTCTTCCTCCTGGTCTTCTTGCCAATCCTCTGATCAATGATCTTCTCCATCTGTGGTTTTTCTACTATAGGAATTTGTTTCTCCCACTGAATCTTCTCTTGAACTTCTGATCCCTCGGATTCATATTCCCTATAAGGGTACATGTCTGAAATGTTGAATATGGGTGATATGCCCACATCATCTGGAAGCTCAATCTCATAGGCGTTTGCACCAAACTTCCTTAATATCTTACATGGCCCTATCTTCTTCATCTTCAACTTGTTATATGTTCCTTTAAGGAACCTTTCTTTCCTGAGATGTGCCAGAACCTGATCTCCTACTTCAAATTGAAGTTCTCTGCGATGTTGATCAACTTTGCGCTTGTACTCTTGGTTAGAGCTCTGCAATTGTCCACTAATCTGGTTATGGAGCTTCTTCATTTCTGTAGAAAAATCTTCTGCTCCAACGCTTCTAATCTCACTCTGTTCCAATTCTCTCAACTCAGATACTCCCCTAGGTTTCATTCCATACAGTATTTGGAATGGACTCTTTCCAGTGCTCCTGTTGGGTGAGTCATTGTATGCAAATTCTACTTATGGTAGAATCTGATCCCACTGATTATGATGGTCGGTGACTAGACTCCTCAATAAGTTTCCCAAACTTTTGTTTACCAACTCAGTCTGTCCATCTGTCTAAGGGTGATTGTAATATCCGCCAGTAGTTCCCCAGTTATATTATGAATTGTAATCATGTTTTGTAGGCTGGTGAGCTGAGTAATGATAAGCTGGTGGGCTTATGTGTTTATTAGGACAGAGAGCCTAAGTGTTAAGGCCAAGAGCCTGATTTTGTATATGTAATTATGCAGATCATTAATATAATATATAAACATCATTGTGTGCCGACCGACCACAAAGAAAGAGTGATGGGGGACTAAGCTTCCACAATATGGGTAAGGGAGAGGGGGATGAGAAGTAGGAAGAGGGGCTAAGCTTGAGGGCTTAAGTCCTTAGAAATAATAATTTAATATTATTCCAAAGTGGTGTGAAAGGTATATTTTTATCCTAAGTCCTCGGAGAGGCAACACATGCAACCCCAACGTGTGCAAAAGGGAACGCATACTTGATGGAGTGCATGCAGCTTCATGGGCGACCTGTGTTGGCACAGGCACATGCAATTTAACCCAAGAATTGAGTCGGGATGGGGGTTCGTCCTCCATTATGTCGTCGGCTGTCTGAACTGTTGGAGTTCGTAAACGACCTTTGTTTAATTTTCCTGTCATGCAATCCTGAAAACCAGAACCGGAAGTCGACTGGTGTATTCCTGTGAATTATGTGGCCTTTGTATTCGTCCTTTTCAATGTTCACGAATGCACCTGAGACCCGAAATCCGTCACCTCAGTCGTTCTGTGAACCTTCCATACTCCGCCTGACTTCACTGGAATCCTTCCCGAGAACCATTTTGTCTCTACACTGGACCTCTACATAGCCACGCACCTCTGAAGTCAACCCACGTCTTCTGTGAAACCTGAGCAATTGTCTATGCCATGTGTGTTATAGCTGTGGGTTGTTGTGGCCACGGAGTCCTTTGGATGAGTGTGATTGGCTACATTCATTCGTTCCTTGCTAAGCCTTGTTGTCCTCCTTGTGCTGGAACAGAGCTGAAGAAGCAGGTTGTCAGGCCTGTGTGCAACACTCTCTCCAGGTGAGAGAGGTGGTTGTGGTTGAAGAAGCAGGTTGTCAAGCCTGTGAGTGACTCTCTCCAAGTGAGAGAGTGCGCAGAGGAAGTGAGAACTCCTGGAAGGAGTCTTGTAGCTGCCACGAATCTCGGAGAAGAGAATCCTTCCTCATAAACTGTGTGTCTTTCGTTGACCTTGCCTAGCCTAGTATTTCCTCGTCCGGTGGAGCTTAGTCCCAGCTCGGGGGTGACCTACTGTTGAGAGTGATGAGCAACGCGGTCTAACGCTGGGAGGTTCATGGAAGGTCTGAACACAGTCGGTGGTGTATCACAGTTTCAAAGATAAGTATCATTATGTGTTTTAATTCTGTACTTAATTAAAATGCATGTTCTATGATACTTGTAATATTATCATGTATTCCGTTGCTAGTTTGAATTGTTGTTAGTTTTGTTTAAGTTTGTATGACAGTAGTAAATCCATGTCAAATGTCTTAATTTGATTTAATGCTTATTCTTTATAAATAATGCATGTTATATATTTAAGTATGAGAATGTTTCTGCGAAGTAGCCTTTCCCGACAAGTGGGTTGATGGCCGAGGACGTTACAATATGGTATCAGAGCCATGTTTTCAACGATGAGCCTGGATGGCCTGGATAAGTGGTCTTTGGACCCAAGGTTTCGAGTGGAAATGGTGTTCGGAGGATCCAATTTCGAACCTTATATTGTTTCTGAGTGCCAAGGGGTTACATTGGCTGTGTTACGAAGCTTAGGAGGAGTAGCGGTAGAATAAAACCGCAGTCGGCATGGTATTTGACCAGAGAGAGAGAGCGCTCAACACTTGGGGTGTTGGAGCCATAGGATCTGTTTGGACGGAAGAGAAATTCAGCACGACCGTCAGATCTGGAGAAGGTACATGAGGGTTATCTTGGAAGCCCTTCGGAGTTCAACAATTGGGAGAAGCAAGGTGCGCAGAGGCATAAACGCCCGAAACCCCGAGGGAGATCTACACCGTAGATCTGGAGAAAAGAGCTTGACCATTGGATCAAGGAAAAGAGCAAATTGTAATTTCAGGAGTCTGGCTGTCGGGAGAAGTGGGATGTGTCGTTTCACAAACTCCCGAAGTCTGAAGTTCCGAAGCGAAAGAGTAGATGTGGTGGGGCCGGATGATGTCACTAGTATTCCACCATGTGGCCTCCTGTGTGAGCAGGGTTAGTGGGGCCCAAGTTTATGTAACGTAGTTAAGGGTCGGAGGACCCACAATGACGTTGATCACGATACAACAAGATCAACGACCAGGAGACATTGCGGGGACCCAAGTTGTATGGAAGATAATTATACAAGGCGGTCCCGCAATCCAAACCGTGGTTTCATTGAGGGGTTACGTGTCAATGTCGGAAGAATTGCAGAATGAAGGGCGGTTTACTCCAAAACCACCATTGCATGCCCTCGCAATTGGGAAAATGTTAAGTGATGTAAGGTAATGACATCACCTAAGGTGACGTGGAAGTGTTCGAGGTGTGCGGATGTGAAATCTTCTGAAGTCCCGAAGTATCGGAACTCAGATGCCTGAGGTTCCACATCGAGTGTCATTTGTTGGATGCTGGGTAGATGTGGATGGTTGATCCACCCTACGTCGTGAGTTCATTAGTTTGGAATTCAGGAAGTTGTTGTGAAGTGCTTTGAAACCTTCCGAAACGCGAAGTCGCGAAGCGCCCTTTTTGCTAAGCGAGTGGTCACGACCCGCGATCATGTGGGTTGGGGATTAAGAGAGAAGGGGCTAGAGCCCGAAGGATTGTTACAGAGCCGAGGAGAGCTCGAAAAATTAATGAAATCTGAATGTTTTCTTAATTCATATTTGTTTATGAATGTTGTGGGATTTGGTAAGGAATAATGGCATGACAAATTCCGATTGTCTGCACATTATGTTTGCAGAAGTTTAGTGAGTACCAGAACCGAGTAGAATTGCCACTGAGTGAAAAAGAAATGGAAGAGACACATAATGCTTCTAGTTCAGAGAACAAAGCTAAAGGGATGGATGTTCATTTGGGAGTTGAAGGTTCGAACTCCAATGGGCATGGAGAAGAGATAGATAAGGAAGGGCATATGATGAAGATCATTGAAAATTTGTAGAAAGATGCCCAAACTCACCAAACAAATAGCAGAAATCTCGGGAAAGGTCAGGATAAACAAGGTGAATTCAACTTAAAGTTGATGAAGAGTCTGGAGAGAATAGAAAAGAAGTTGGTCCAGGAGAGAGACTCTAGCAAAACCGGGAGTCACCCGACTTCTGACGGAAGAAGATCAAGGAGTGTTGGTAAACACCATCATCACTCCCAAGGTCGCTCCAAGAGGAGGGCACATAGTAGTTCAAGCCCATATCCTACCAGAAAGCACATGAGATATGAAGTGGATGAACTGAAGGGCAAAATGAACAAGATTAAGCCTGCAACGTTTGATGGAGAACATTAGAAGGAGGAAGATGTCGGGACATGGTTGCTTGTCATGAGGAAATATTTCCAACTGTAGAATTATTCCTCTCATGCAAAAGGAAGAATTGAAATGTATCAACTGAAGGGAAAGGCATCCATGTGGTTGGATCAACTTGTGTAGGTGCAACACATTAGAGAGAAAGATATCACTTGGAAAGAATTCAAGAGATATTCCGAGAAGAAAAACTTGACTAAGAGATATTATGACAAAAAGATGAAGGAGTTCTTTGAACTCTAGTTAGGCAGCATGACCATTGATGAATACGAACGAAGGTTTTTGGAATTATTGAAGTATGTTTTGTTCATCAAGGATGAGACTGTCAAGATTCAAAGGTATCTGAGTGGACTACCACCTTCCATTGGGAAGAAGATCTAGTATGATGACATAAAAACTATAGAAGAAATGATAAGAAGAGTGAAATGCTTATATGAGTAACAAAGAGAGAAGCCTACTTTCCGGAAGGCTTGGGAAGACAAGAAGAAATTCAAGATAGATCAGAGGAAGAAGGGAACTAAACCACCCTTTTTCAGAAACAGTCCTCAAGGACAACCATCTTTTATAGAGCCCAGGAATGTTGAAGTAGGTGGGCAAATGCCAAGACCACCACCTATGGAATGTTGGGGTTGTAAAGAAAACCATAGGTGCAAAGATTGCCCCCACATAAATGATAAATTGAGAGATGTCCATAATGTAGAGCAGGCTAAAACAGTGGAGGACATGGGTAGTAGAATGCGAAGGATCTACATAGCCCTGGACAACAAGCAAGTTGAATATCAGTCACACATGATTGAAGTGGAAGGTATGATTAACAACCAACATTTACTATTTTAATTTATTCAGGGGCTAGCCATAGTTATATAGATCCTAGAGTGGTGGAAAGTTTGCATTTGTCAAGAAGAAAACATGAAAAGTCTTGGTTAGTGCAGTTGGATACAGGAACCAAGAGGAAGGTCACTGAGTTGGTTAAGTTCTGTGTTGTGGACATGAATGAACTGAGCACAAAGGATGAATTGAATGTTCTGCCTTTAGGTTCTTATGACTGTCTAATTGGGATGGACTGGTTGGACCTGCAGCATGCCATCTTGGACTGTCATAATAAGGAATTCACTTTCCTGGATGAGGAAGAGAATCATAGAACAGACCAAGGAATTCCCAGAGTTGTTTCTATCAGAGAAATCTCAGCAATGTAGTTGAAGAAGTGCTACAGAAAAGGTTGTCAATTATTTGCAGCCCATGTGAAGGAAGCATCTAAGGATGAGATCTCAAAGATTGGAGATCATGCGGTACTAAAAGAGTTTGAAAATGTATTTCATGAGGTACCCAGACTACCTCCGAAAAGAGATATTGACTTCTCTGTAAACTTGATGCTTGGAGCAGCTCCAGTGTCGAAAGCTCCTTACAGAATGAGTACACTAGAGCTGAAAGAATTGCAACTGCAGCTTGAAGAGCTTCTGGAGAAGGGGTATATACGCCCAAGTGTGTCACCTTGGGGTTCCCTGGTCCTGTTCGTGAAGAAGAAGGATGGGACGTTGAGATTGTGTATCGATTTCAGACAATTGAACAAAGCAACTGTAAAGAACAAATATCCTCTGCCAAGGATTGATGACCTCTTTGATTAGTTGAAGGATGCGAAGATATTTTCGAAGATAGAACTCAGGTTGGGATATCACCAGGTAAGGATAAAGGATGAAGACATCAGCAAGGCCGACTTTAGAACAAGGTATGGTCATTACGAGTTCACAGTGGTGCCGTTTGGGTTGTCAAACGCACCCGTTGTTTTTATGTGCCTGATGAATGGCATATTCAGGGACTATCTAGACAAGTTCATCCTATTCTTCCTGGATGACATTCTGGTGTATTCCAAGTTGGAGGAAGAGCATGAACAACATCTTAGGATGGTGTTGTAGGTGCTAAGAGAGCACCAACTGTACGCCAAGTTGAGCAAGTGCTTGTTTTATCAGGAGTAGATCCATTACTTGGGGCATATTATTTCGAAGGAAGGGATAGTTGTAGATCCTGAGAAGATTGAGGCCATCAGAGAATGGTGAGCGCCAAAGAACGTGAAAAAAGTCAGATCCTTTATGGGTCTAGCTAGTTATTACAGAAGTTTTATCGCAGGGTTCTCAAGGATAGCTCACCCTATCACTTCCTTACAAAGGAAGGAGAATAAGTTTCAGTGGACAGAGGATTGTGAGAGAAGTTTTCAACGATTGAAGCAACTATTAACTAGTGCTCCAATCATGAGGATTGCAGATCTGAATGAAGACTTTGTAGTGTGTATAGATACATGCAAAGAAGGACTGGGAGGAGTCCTTAGTCGGAATGGATTCGTAATTTGTTATGAATCCAGAAAGTTGAAAGAGCATGAAAGGAACTATGCCACTCATGATTTGGAGTTGGTAGCAATAGTACACATTCTAAAGAAGTGGAGGCACTACCTCATGGGAAGGAGGTTCCAACTGAGAACAGACCACAATGGTCTGAAATATTTGTTTGATCGGCCAACCTTGAACGCTAGACAGAGTAGGTGGTTGGAGTTTATTTGTGAATACAATTTTGATATCAAGCATATCAAAGGGAAGGAAAACAAAATGGTTGATGCACTTAGCAAGAGAGTGCATGAATTACATGCTACAACCATTAGCATGTACCGAACTTATATTAAAAGCAGAATTTCAGAGGCTGCAAATACAAATTTGCAGTACAGGGATTTGGTAGCAAAGATACAACAAGGTAAGATGCAACAAAAAGTGGAGTTTTATAAATTGGAAACTAATGGAATACTTCTGTACAAGAACAAAATTTATGTACCTAATGTCCAGGATTTGAAACTTGCAATTTTGCATGAAATGCATAATGTGCCTTATGCAGGGCACCCTAGATATCAGAAAACTGTGGCAGTTGTCAAGGGCCATTACTTTTGGTCAGGTATGAAGAAAGAGATTGAAGAATACATTGCTAGATGTATGGAGTGCCAGAAGGTTAAAGATGAGCACAAACACCCAGCAGGGTTGCTGCAACCTTTACCCATTCTTGAGTGGAAGTGGGAAGTGGTGACAATGGATTTCATCACGGGATTGCCCAGAACCGACAAGCAACATGAATCAATCATGGTGGTAGTGGACAAGCTTATGAAAGCTGCCCATTTCATTTCGTTAAAGACTACTCACAAGGCAGCGGATGTTGCTGATATTTTTATGAAGGAAGTGGCACGATTGCACGGAATTCCCAAGACAATTGTGTCTGACAGAGACCCGAAATTTACCTCAAATTTTTGGAAAGGGTTATTCAAGGGGTTCATAATGAATGTGAACTTCAGTATAGCTTATCATCCCGAGTCTGATGGGAAAACAGAATGGGTGAATTGAGTGATTGAAGACATACTAAGGATGTATGTGATGGACAAACCATCTAAATGGGAAGACTACCTACACTTGGTAGAATTTGCCTACAACAATGGGTATCAAGCATCGTTGAAGATGAGCCCATTTGAAGCACTTTATGGCAGAAAGTGAAATACTCCAGTGAGCTAGGATAATGCAGCTGATAGGGCAGTAGTTGGGCCAGAGTTGCTCAAGGAAATGGAAGAACAGATGCTAAAAATTAAGCAAAATTTGAAAGCTGCCCAAGATAGGCAGAAAAGTTATGCTGATAAAAACATAACCCACAAAGAGTTTAAAGTGAGTGACCATGTTTTCCTGAAAGTAAAAGCCAATAGAAGCTCCCTAAAGCTGGGAAACCGTGCCAAGTTGGCAGTCATATTTTGTGGGCCATTTGAAATCCTAGAAAGGATTGGGCCAGTTGAATATATGCTTGCATTACTTGCATCAATGACTGTACATAATGCATTTCATGTTTCATAAATATATACCTGACGCTAATCATGTTATCGATTGGAATGTGATTCAGGTGGAGCAAGAAGGTGTCTTGCAAGTGCATCTTGTGCGCATATTGGACCATAAAAGCAAACAGCTCTGGAATCGAGCCATAGGGCTTGTAAAGGACATGTGGACCCGGTACGGTCATGAGGACACGACATGGGAGCATGAGGATGCTATGCAGGTATTCTACCTGCATCTTTCTGAAGATTTTGAAAAGTTTGTTGATGTTGTGTAAAGAGTTGCACTAAGCATAGTGCAAAAATAAGGGGAGGGGATTGCAATATCCCCTAGTAGTGCCCCAGTTATATTATGAATCGTAATCATGTTTTGTAGGCTGGTAATCCGAGTATTGATAAGTTGGTGGGCTTATGTGTTTATTAGGTTGGAGAGCCTAAGTGTTAAGGACAGGAGCCTGATTTTGTATATGTAATTATGCGGATCATTAATATAATATATAAACATCACTGCGTGCTGACCAACCACGAACAAAGTGTGATGGGGGACTAAGCTTCCACAGTATGGGTAAGGGAGAGGGGCTAAGATTGAGGGCTTAAATCCTTAGGAATAATAATTTATTATTATTCCAAAGTGGTGTGAAAGATATGTTTTTATCCTAAGTCTTGAGAGAGGCAACACATGCAGCCCCAACGTGTGCAAAAGGGAACACATACTTGATGGAGTGCATGTAGCTTCATGGGCGACATGTGTCGGCCCAGGCACATGCAATTTAACCCAAGAATTGAGTTGGGATGGGGGTTCATCCTCCATTCTATCGTTTGTTGTCTGAACTATTGGAGTCCGCGAATGACCTCTGCTTAATTTTCTTGTCACGCAATCTTGAAAACCAGAACTGGAAGTCGACTAGTGTATTCCTGTGAATTACGTGGCCTCTATATTCGTCCTTTGCAATGTTCACGCACGCACCTGAGACCCAAAATACGTCACCTCAGTCGTTCTGTGAACCTTCCATACTCCGCTCGAGTTCACTGGAATCCTTCCCGAGAACCATTTTGTCTCTACATTGGACCTCTGCATTGCCACACACCTCTTAAGCCAACCCGCGTCTTCTATGAAACCTGAGCAATTGTCTATGCCATGTGTGTTATAATTGTGGGATGTTGTGGCCACAGAGTCCCTTGGCTAAGTGTGACTGGCTACTGTCATCCGTTCCTTGCTGAGCCTTGTTGTCCTCCTTGTGTTGGAACGGAGCTGAAGTAGTAGGCTGTCAGGCCTGTGTGCAACACTCTCTCTAGGTGAGAGAGGTGGTTGTGGTTGAAGAAGTAGGTTGTGAGGCCTGTGTGTGACTCTCTCTAGGTGAGAGAGTGCATGGAGGAAGTTAGAACTCATGGAAGGAGTCCTGTAGTTGCCACAGATCTCGGAGAATTCCAGTTCGGTCTATTGCTGAAGCCCAAGGCAAGGGAGGTTTAGCAGCCGAAGGACTGTCTATGTGACAATGAAGGTGTATAATCCTAGGGTGGGATAGGCATGTGGGGAATGAGAGTCTGTGAGCAGTGGGCATAAGTGGTTCCTGGGAGAGAATCCTTCCTCATAAACTGTGTGTCTTATGTTGACCTTGCCTAGCCTAAGATTTCCCTGCTTAGTGGAGCTTAGTCCAAACTCGGGGGTGACCTACTGCTGAGAGTGATGAGTAGCATGGTCTAAGGCTGGGAGGTTCGTGGAAGGTCTGCATGCAGTTGGTGGTGTATTACAATTTCAAAGGTAAGTATCATTATGTGTTTTAATTCTGTACTTAATTAAAATGCATGTTATGTGATATTTGTAATATTATCATGTATTACATTGCTAGTTTGAATTACTGTTAATTATGTTTAAGTCTGTATGACAGCAGTAAATCCATTTCAAATTTCTTAATTTGATTTAATGCTTATTCTTTATAAATAAGGCATGTTATATATTTAAGTATGAGAATGTTTCCGCGAAGTAGCGTTTCCCGACAAGTGGGTTGATGGTCGGGGACATTACAGTGATAAGCTGAGCCGAAGGACAAATTTGTCCTCAATTTCTTCCACAATGCTCTCCAAAAATGACCAACAAATTTAGTGTCTATGTTCGAGTCAATGCTTCTGGGTAGTCCGTGAAGTCTCACAACTTCCTTGAAAAACAAATTTGCAACATGTGTTGCATCACTGGTCTTCTGGCATGGGATAAAGTGTATTATCTTTGAAAACCTACCCCCCACCACAAATATGGAATCACATCCTCTTTGCGTTCTTGGCAGTCCCAACAGAAAATCCATGCTTATTGCATCCCAAGGCCTCTCTGGTATTGGCAATGGTTTATACAATCCAGTGTTATGTCTTTTTCCTTTTGCATGTTGGTAGATTCTGCATCTGTTCACAAACTTTATCACTTCTTTTCTCATACTTGGTCAATAGTATGAACTGCTCAACTGTGAAAATGTCTTGTCATGGCCAAAATGTCCAGCAAATCCCCCACTATGCTTTTCCTTCAAAAGGTTATCCCTCGTTGAGCATTTTTGTATGCACAACTGATTTCCCTTGAACAACAATCCCTCTTGAATCACATACTCTGTCCACTGGCTCCTGTCTCTCAGCACAAGATTCGCACATGCTTCATATGCTTCCATGAAATCTGGATCATCATTGTACATTTCCTTAAGGTGTTCAAACCCTAAGGTCTTCACCTGAAACTCCTGTAGAATGAAACATCTCCTGCTCAATGCATCAACAACTTTGTTAGCATTCCCAGTAATATGTTTTATGACAAAAGTAAAATTCTGCATAAATTCAATCCACTTTGCATGCCTCTGATTCAATTTTTCCTGTCTGGTTATGAATTGTAAAGCTTGGTTGTCGCTATACAAGACAAATTCTTGTGGAACAAGGTAATGTCTCCATTTCTTCAAGGTTTGAATTATGGCATAAAACTCCTTATCATATGTGGAGGATTTTCTCTTGGTCTCTTTCAACTTCTTACTGAAATATGCAACCGATCTATTATCCTGGCTCAAAACTTCTCCAATTGCAACTCCACTTGCATCACATCTCACTTGAAATGTCTTTCCAAAATTTGGTAAGATCAGAATTGGTCGTTCTTTTATTTTCTCCTTCAATATATTAAATCTCCTCTCGGCCTCCTCTGTCCATTTAAAAGACTTGTGCTTCTTGTTCACTGTATCCATCATTGGTGCACAAATTCCACTGAAGTCTCTGATGAACTTCCTATAGAAACTTGTTAATCCATGGAATCTTCTTACCTCAAACACACTCCTTGGTGATGGCTATTCTTTGATTGCTTTCACCTTCTCTGGATCCATCTTCAGTTCATTTGAAGAGATCATAAAACCCAAGTAAATGAGCTCTATCTTCATAAAAGAGGACTTCTTTTGATTTATCGGCAGCTTCTCCTACTGTAGTCTCCTCATCACTAGTGTCAGGTGTCTCAAATGCTCCTCTTTAGTCTTGCTAAAGATTAGTATATCATCCAGATATACAACCACAAACTTGCCAATGAAATCTTTCAGTACTTCATTCATCAACCTCATAAAAGTACTCAGGGCATTTGTTAAGCCAAATGGCATAACAAGCCACTCATACAAACCTTCATTTGTCTTAAAGGTTGTTTTCCATTCATCACCTTCTCTCATCCTTATCTCTTGATATCCACTTTTCAAATCTATCTTAGAAAATAAATTTGCTCCACTTAAACAATCCATTAAGTCATCCATTCTTGGCAAAGGAAATCTATACATGATGGTGATCTTGTTAATGGCTCTTGAGTCTGTACACATTCTCCATCCTCCATCCTTCTTTGGACTCAACACAGTTGGTACTACACATGGACTCAAGCTATCTATGACCAAACCCTTGTCTAACAATTCCTAGACTTGGTTCTTTACTTCCTCATTCTCTTGAGGTGTCAATCTGTATGCTGCTTTGTTTGGCAGACTTGCTCGTGGTATCAAATCAATATGGTGGATGATACTTATGATGGGTGGAAATGAGTTAGGCAACTCATCCACCACTATGTTAGCAAAATTATCCAACAATTCTTGAACTTCTTCAGGCAAATCATCCATCGAAGTACTTGTAAGGATAACTCTGGGTTTCCTCACCACAACAAACTACATCTCATGTTCTTTCTTAACTTCTTTCAGAATTTCCTTCCCACTCATGAGAAGTATGCTTGTCCTGGCTTCCTCTTTCACTTTCTTCTCCTCTATTGGCAGCAACATGTGTGTCCCACCCTTCTTCTCCAAGGTGTATGTATTCTTCCTGCCATCATGAATGACATTCCTGTCAAACTACCATGGTCTTCCCAACAAAATATGACATACATCCATGGGAATTACATCACATAGAATTTCATCTCTATATCCTCCTATCTTAAATTCAACCAAGCATTATTTAGTAACCATTACCTGGTGTCCTTTCTGCAACCATGAGACTTTGTATGGCTTCAGATGTGCAGTTGTCTCCAAATCCAATTTCTCCACCATCTTTGTGGATACTAAGTTATCAGTGCTCCCACTGTCAATTATCACCTTGCATACTCTGTCTTTAGTCTTGCAAACTGTCCTGAAGAGATTGTTCCTCTGCACTAGATTTTCAGCTTCTGCCTCTGGTTTTAAGAGAACCTTTCTCAACATTAGGGATGTTCCATCCTCTGCTCCTTCTGCTTCAACATTCCTTCTCCGTGCTTCTGAAATGTGAGCTTCACCTCCTCCTTCTTTCTTTTTCTTGGGACATTCCCAAGACATGTGCCCTGTCTTTCCACAAGCATAACATCTTACTTCTCCTCCTTTGCTTCTTCCTCTTCGTCTAGAAGAACTTGTTCCACCACTTTGTCTTCCTCGGGAACTTCCTCCTCTTTCCGAGTGATTATGTGTTTTCTCAATCTCTTCCTTAGATTTGTGTGCCTTGTCATGGGCAACTCCCTTGCCTTTGTTCCGGACTAGGCTTCTACCTCTACCTCATTGGCTTTGTTTTTTAGCCAACTTATCGTCTACCTTCAGTGCAAACTAATAAGGATCCTCCACTGTCCTTACTGACATTACGTTGATCTCATCTTGGATTTCATACCTCATTCCATTCATATATTTGACAACTTTTTCTTCATCTTTCTCTCTTTGTCCAGTTCTAATGTTCAACTTTTAGAACTCCTCTGTGTACTCCTTAACTGTCATACCCTTCTACCTCAAGTTCTGCAACTTCCTAAACAGATTGATCTAATCATCTTTGGGCATGAATTTAGCTTTTAGCTTGGCTACCATTCTGTCCCAATTCTTTATCTTATGTTTTCCTTTACTTCTCCTCTTAGCCTGTAGTTCATCCCACCACACTGCTGCATGCCCTTTTAGTCTGGTGACAACATGTCTCACCCTCTTCTCCTCATCGACATCTTCATTGTTGAAATATTTGTCCATGGATATTATCCAATCCAACAACTCTTCAGCATCCATATTGCCTTCATACATTGGGACCTCTATCTTGGCTTTGGCTCCCAATCTAACAACTGCTCTCAGCAAGCATTCTTTGGCAACATTCTCTCCTACAAATTCTTCGACTTCTACTTCTTCACTCTCTGCATTGCTGATGTCTCCAACATCAGGTGCCCTTCTCTATGTTTCCTCCATCACCTCTAATATTGCACGAAGCTCTCACCTTTCCATTTCTATAGCTCGATTGGCTAAAGGTGGCTCCACTCGTCTCCTTGGTGGAATTGTGTTGACTATCTGTCACACACAGAGTACAACTTCAAGTTCTTTTGTCTCCTCTCATTTGCTTGTTGTCTGCAAGCAAAATTATGCTCTGATACCACTTGATGCAGACCCCCTTCTCTCCTAAGGGCTGCGTGACCTCCCGGTCAAGGATCTTCACTTCTGGAGTTGAACGACTCTCTGAAACCTTGATCGTCTCATTCTGTGTTAAACACAGGCCCTCACGACTCTCTACACAGGTTTTATGATACCCTCAACCTTCCCCTTCGTGCTCAGCGAAATCTTAGAATTGGCGCTAGCTCCCTTTCCCTCGGTCGCTCCTTAGATGTGACCTTGGGCGATAAAATCACGCCTACGTTCGATTGAGGTTGCACTCAAGAGTGGTTTGGGGCCAAACCGCTTTTCGCCCCACAATTCACCTTGAGCCTCCACGTGTCCTTTCTCCAAAACCATGGTCTCAATTGTGGCCCACCCTGAATTTCGTAAAGCTCGAGCACCTTCTATCCCTTAAATGTGAGATGATCGTCGATCTTATGATCTTGACGGTGCTTTCAAATGAATGACCGAGATCTATTTCTTGGAATCAATTTTTCAGATCTCCCTCTCCCAGATCGACAATTGTGGTCGATTCAAAATTCTGGACTTTAGAATTCTCAAAACTCAAACTTTTCTCCCCTCAAAATACACGTGATTTTGCCACGCATCCTCTTGAATTGGACGGTGGGGATTTACTTCGGACGATTTGACAATCAACGTTTACTTCGGGTCTTTACCCGGAATCCACAGATTCATGCCACCTATTCTCCAGATCTGACGGTCCAGACTTACTTCGACTGATCTGACGCTTGAGATTTACTTCGACTCTCCGACTCTCTAGTCTTTGGGAGTTTCAACTCTCAACTGAAAACTCTCAAAGTAATTTCTCCGTAGTCCACGATCCATTGCCACGTATCCCTTTGGATACGACGGTTGAGATTTATTCCGGCTATTTGGATCTCCGGGCTTTGGGGATTTCAAATCTCAAACTTCTCAATGACGAACTCCCAAAGTGATTCAATCCGGATTTGTGGATCGTGCACCACCTGTCAGTCTTGACTATGGACGGTCCCTGCTTACTTCGGGACTTCGGGACTTTGACGAGTTCGCTCCCCTGCGCACATCCAAAGGGATTAACCTTCGTGCACTTATCTCTGGATCCAACGACTGTTGTTCCTCGGCACTCAGATCCAACGGATTAGATTTTTACTTCTCCTCTGCACTTCATCTAGTCACTAGACACTGATCTAACAGTCCAGACTCCTCCCCTCAACCGATCTGATGACTATTGTCGCTCCTCCTCCTAAGATTTTGACTCTTCTGACTTAGAAGGTTTTCTAAGTATTCAAAGGTCTCAACCTTTGCGCCTCCTGTGAGTCCGTCTCTTGGACCTCAATTACACTTCTGAAAAGTGCTATCTCTCCTGAGCTTGGTCTTTGTGAAGATTTTGACTTCCTGCGCACTCCTTGCATTTTAGGGATTTTGATAAACTTAGATCTGAAGGATTTCTTGAAAATAAATTCTTCTCGCCCTCGTGGCATTCTCCTTTTGCTTGATGCACACCTTGCGAAGCTCCTCCTTGCAAAGTGTTCAGTAACTCTCTCTCTCTCTCTCTCTCTCTCTCTCTCTGAAGTCAACACAGAGTTCTTCCTGTGCACTCCTTGCAGTTCTGTTAGTGAAGATTCAACAATATCTCTCCTGAGCTTCTCTGAGGTTAACTCACCTCTGTCAATGCACTCCTTGCTCTCGAAACTCTCCTAAGAGAAACAATTGAAACTTATACTAACATATCACAGTTTCATACGTTCATTTATGTAAACAATAATAACAGGAAATTTGTAAGCAATAACAACATCCACACATTGGATCAATTTTCCTCTGTTATATTCATTCAAAATAAAAACGACTATAGCTTTAATCAAACAACAACTAAAAACTCAAAAATCTCCTACTAACTTGTAGTAGCCACATTTGGGCATACAAAACCTCTATTTATCTCAGAGGGTCCTTAGGGTTCCCCCCCCGAATACTCGTCTACTCCAAAAATGAAAACCTAACTGCTATGTAAGTTCAGTGACATTCAAGACTCGGAGTGAAACTCCCTGATCACTCATGATCATTCCACCTCCAAGCGTTTGATCTTCTTTTGTTCTTCATCATCTCCCCAAAAGATTCGCAGTAAATCCCAGCATTTGAGATTCCGAAATGATTCCCAAGCGTTGAGCTTTCATGCCACGTGTGCTCGCTGACGATGCTCTTGCATCACATGCCCTCAATCTTGATTGTATTACTGATGATGTAATGCGCGTAGTGCAAGATTTTGCAGCAGAATAAATAAAAGAGCAAAGAAGCTAGGTCTTTATGGATGTAGCCCCAGGAGGGGGTAAAGCTTGTGTTATGTGTGATTGTCAATGAATGATTTACTTTCTATTTATCTTTAGCTTAAGAATTAATGGTTAGATTAGCTTTATCAACATACATGCATAGGTTTGAAGATGAATAAATCATAGAAGTAATCGAATGGTTAACAAGGATAATGCATAAGGAAGAAAGATCCCAACCATAGATCCCCACTCATTCCTAGACTGCAAACACATGAGTATTGCAGTCACCCATAAAATCTATCTCGGGTGAGACTGCGTTGTAGACTTTGTGCGTAGCGTTTCCCTCTGGTTTACCAGGAGGGCTGATAGTTTTTTAAGGTTTTGTTGGAAACTTGTTAAGATTCGAACCTGGGTCAACCCAATAAGAAGTAAGAGAGTAAAACCAATATTTGTCCCTAATATGAACTTGGCAATAACATCACAAGAGAAAATCAAAATCACAAACAAAACACATGCATCCCATAGATCTTCTATGGACACTATATTTTCTTGTAGTAGTTGTTTATGCTATAAAAATGTTATGCTAATATAATTTTTAAGATAGTTGTTCAAGAAAAGGGATATGATTTTTAAGACAATTGTTCAAGAATAGGGATATAGTTATATTGATAATCATGTATACCTCTGTAGACTTTAGTAATCAAATCGTTGTGCGAAGGGGGTCCCTTGTCCCACAAACAAGGGGGTCTCATACAACAATTTAATGTCTGGCTTGGTCGTGACCTTAAAGATAGAATATTATGATTATTACTATTGTTTTTATTATTATAAAGCTTATGACTCGTATTTATGTCATGAAATGGAAGATTAAAAATGTGTTTATGAAGACAACGCTTGTATGTGTACAATCAATTTGTGACTAAAGTATTTTATTGATAAACATCCCTTGCAGGTACCAAGTCCTTAGGTAGAAATTAATAAACTCTTATAATGCATAGTTTTAGGGAAGGGATCCTTGTGGAGCAATAGTTAAAGCGGCTTTGGATATATGAGGCATGTGTTTAAATGATGATGAGCTTCAATTGTTGTGAAGATCACGACTTTATCTATATTGGTGTTATAATGTATTCTGTAGTATTGGTACTGAATGCATCTTTAGATTTATCAAATCTTATTTAGATAGTAGGAGTGTTTATGTGCTTCACAGGGCAATATGCACAACCATCATACAGTTGATTATGGTTTGGTTAAATATGTAAGAGGAAAACCTTTACAAGGGATCAAATTATATATTTTAATTAGTTGTTATCAACTTGCTTGAGATGTGTTGTAAAATTAAGAGTCTGCCCATGTGCTTGAATTGATTTTTATTTGGTTTATTGACAACTAGTGTATGGTTGAGTTATAGAAGGATATATATTGTGCAATCTACTTGGATAGTAAACAAGATATCTATATTTAGGAGGTACATATGTATGAATGAAGCTCTAACAAAATAGTTTGTTATGAAAGTAGCCACTTGGAGTGAGAGAATGCATATGATAATATTCTTCAACCTTTATGATCTTCATTAGATTATTATATTTTTGAAAATGATGATGACTTCATAGACAAAATCTTATAAATTCATAAACTAATTATTACATACTTGAGTTTTTTCAATTTCAACAAAATTCCACTTGATGAATCAAACTTTTTGACAAAACCATAAGGGAAAAGGGTCGGGAACTAGAATTTGTATATATGTCAAATGAACAATTACACGAGACGAGTTCAAAGATATGGATAGTAGATATAAAACCTGATAGCAATAAAAGATGGATTGAACCATAATTAAACATAGACTAGTTAAAGGTGTCCATGACTACCATCGGGTAGTTAATGCCCTTGATGGTGGTAGAAATCCTCCAAGAAAATCCATTGAAACTGAATTCCATGGTTTGATTGATTAAAGAAGTGGAAGATGCTTTCCCAAATTCCAATTTGTTGGCTTGGACAACATAGAATTGAAGTCTTCATTAGTTTTTCCACCACTTGCAAGTTGGTGATTGTCTTCTCTGCCCCAAAGTACCTTGGCATATTGAAATGGAATGCCTTGTGCAATAAATATAATTTATAATCTCCTTAAGGAACAGAAATGATGGTAAACTTGTACAAAATCTTGTCCTTCAACATATAATCATGAAATTCTTCATCTAGTGAGGTCTACATAGAATTTTGTAGGTTTCTGTAGATGCACGCAAAATTTGGATAATGTCCATAGCTTTCCTTGAAAGCACTAAATTCAAACTATTGTAGTTGTTTAAACATTGTCACCCTGATAACTCTCACCTTGGAAGGGAAACATGCAACCTTGTTTATGCTTAATTTTTTTATACTTAATCACAATATTGAATCACTACAAATATGTGGTCCACTTCATGTGATGTGCACTCTGAACCATGCTATGTGCATAGAGAAAATATAGAAGCTTATGGTAATTGTGGATAACAAACTCTTTTCCAAGAAAATGATCTCTCCATTGCTATTTTACAGCTTGAACTAATGCGTACATCTCTCAGTAATTTATCGAATCATTCCGTGTTGCACCTAAAAAAAGTCTCAGAGTGGTATGCAATGGGTTTTCACTATTACATAAAAATTACACCCGTGGCACTTCTAGAGGTGTCCACCTCGATCTGCAAGGCTTGTTGAATATCAAGAAGGTGATTCCTAGGGTACTCTTTTTTCCAGAGAAAATTTCTCTTTATATTCAATAAAAATATAAAAGTGTACATAACCAGTCTTTTACGTCAAATGAAAGGTAATCATTGGCTGCCATGTAAAAATCCAAAAATATATAAACAATATCATACTGCCTAATATCCAAACCCAACAAAATACTATCCAACTATGCCATAGAGGTCGCCGTATTACAAAACATTCTCAAAATACAGCACCACCATTAGACAATGGAGTGAAAGTGCTCAAGATTTAATATAAACTTAAGTGCATAGTTGGGACCTCATCACCATATTACAAAACATTCTCAAAATACAGCACCACCATTAGACAATGGAGCGAAAGCGCTCAAGATTTAATATAAACTTAAGTGCATAGTTGGGACCTCATGCCCTTCTTCACATAAGTAGTAAGCTATAGATCCTGGAAGCTTCATAAGCGCTCGCTTTGAAAGGTAATCTACCTCTTGATTGTCTTCCCTATAAACATGGTCAAAAGTGATGTCCCTGAATTGATTAATAAGGTATGAAATTCTTTCCTTCCAGCTCTCCAAGGTGGCCACCTGTAGCGATCCCTTTCCTTTTAGCCAATCAATGACAATTCTAGAATCTCCAAGGACTTGGATCTCATAAATAAAGAGGCAAGAGGCTAAAGTTAGTAACACACATACCCCCATTAGTTCAGCTCTAGTGCTAGTTCCAGCTCCACAGTTTATCATCCATTTGTAAAAGGTTTGTTCCTTTATCATAATTACTCCACCCACTCCACTGTATATATTGTTCTGTTGTGAAGCCCCATCAAACCAGCCTGTGATCTTTTGACCTGTCAACACGTCTTTTTGAACTCTTGGAGTAGGAAAACATATATGTTTCTTGTTGGCCTCCAGAACGACTAGAGATAAGTAAATCACCTTTTGATATGACAGAATATGGGATTCCAAAATGACTAAGTTCCTTTCTAGCCATATGTACCAGTAGATGTAAACTGGTAGAGTTGGGGCTGAGTGATTATGAGCATACCAGCAATTCATACAGTCCAGAAAGGAGGACCCGCGCCACCCGTAAGAGGAAGGATGTGTCACATTTAAAACTTCCCAAACCCGATAGTTGAAGGAACAATGGGAAAAAAGGTGATTTACCGACTCACCCGAAAGCCTACACAATTGACAAATGCCAGTTCCCACATATCCTCTATGTTGTATATTATCCCATGTAAGAACTTTGGATTCCGCACTAACTAGAAAAATAGCTTTAGTTTTAGAGGGCAATGCCAAGACCACACTCATTTGCGCCACCCACCAGTTTTGACCGACCAATGTAAAGTCATTAAGGCGTTATATACGTTCTTTGCTGATATCTGCCCAAAGGAATCTCCACCCATCTAGATCAATGCATCTGGCTTATTCTGTAACTGCACCCCCGACTCGATCAAGGCTCTTGACTGTATCCTTCCCATTTGGTTTCCAAGACACCCGATAGATTTAGATCAACGCTGTCATACCATATAGAACGTATACTACCAGGGCACAAATCTTTGTCGGCTTGATGGAGGTAGTGTACATTGTTTTGACTTAGCGCCTGTAGCAGCTCAGCTGATAAGAATGATTTGTTGCCCATTCCAAGAATTTAGTCCTTTCCAATAATAATGGAATGTCCTGACCCTAGATTCCAAGTGATCCAATGAAGTAGCAACGGGATAGACTTCTGAAGAGTTATCTAGGTCTATGAACGTTGAGGAACAATACACTGTGTCGATCACAGCCATCGAGTAACCAAATTAAAGGGTAAATATTTATCTTTTATAACTCAATGCCAGATGCCTCCACAAGTTGTTAGTCAACAGAGCACGATAAAATCTAAAGAGGTTTCTCAACCCCCAACCCCCATCTTTTTTTGGTCGAGCTAAAAACTCCCATCTGCAAATATGATATCTATGTTTTTGTTTCCCCCTCGTCCAAAGGAAAGAGAAGACCAGTTTGCACATCCCATCGAGCACCGAGATAGGAATATGTGATAAATCTAGCCAATATATTGGATGGCCTTCCAAGTCAACCTTAATGAGTACAAAACGACCTCCGATGGTGAGCCACCGATTGCACTAGTGATTGATTCTTTTTTCAAAATTTTCAGTGAGCCAGTACCAATCATCCACTTTATAGCGATCAAATTTTAAGAGATATCCCAAGTACTTGAAATGTTCCACGAGGGATACATAGCTATACTGAGTTAGACTTAAATATCTTCAGTGTGTTTTCCTCTAAACCGTAATGGAGGCAGGTCGACTTTTGGGCATTTATCACAAGCCCC
Source organism: Picea engelmannii (assembly GCA_009831015.1). NCBI lineage: Eukaryota > Viridiplantae > Streptophyta > Pinopsida > Pinales > Pinaceae > Picea > Picea engelmannii. Next base: position 50,690 of record ML814618.1, read on the forward strand.
AATGCTCTACAAAAAACCCCCAGGATTCTATGAATCTCCCACCATTCTGCCAAGGATGTGATGGACATAATGATTATATCATCAACAAAAATTAGATGTAGAATTTTTATGAGTCTTGAAACCTTTATACATGTCAACGGATTTTTTGAAGGATAAACTCAAGTCTTCCATTACAAGAATGAAAAGCAAAGGTGACAGCGGGCAACCATGTCTGAGCCCTCTTCCTCCCTGGATGAAATTTGTTGATTCACCATTGATCAAAATAGCAAAATTCACTGAAGAGACGCATCCCAAGTTCCAATTTGTAGTGGTCAAACCAAAACCACTTTGGATGTGAATAAGTTGAAGGGAATCCCAATTAACACAATCATACGCCTTTTTTAAGTCAAGTTTAAGAATAACAACTTGTAACTTTTTCAACTTGATGTTGTGCAGACATTCTTAAGTAGTACCTATAGCATCAAGGATCTACGTCCCTTTGATAGAATCGGTTGTATCCTCTTGGCTATAATTTTAGAGATGATCTTATAACACAAGTTGCATAGGGCTATCAGGCGAAAATCACCTAAGGTTGATGGGATATTTACTTTTGGAATAAGCACTATGAAGGTCGAGTTTAGCGCCTTATTGACTGCACCAGTAGCTCTAGATTCCTCCATGGCATCAAGCAGATCCTGCCCAACTAGATCAAAGAAGAAAAGAAAGAACCCCATTGTCCAACCGTCAGGCCCTGGGCTTTTGTCCTTGGGAAAACCTTTCAATACTTCAAGTACCTCCGCTGAGGTAATAGGTCTCTCGAGGGATTCCATCTCATTCTCCTGAACAATTCTAGGAAACAGTCTAACTAGCTCTATCTGATCAATAAAATAAGTTTGCCCCATGTCCTGAAAAAAGGATTTGAAAAAACCCTGAACCGATTCCTTTATGTTCGCTTTCCCTGTATGTACATTGCCTTGTTCATCCTTTATTTCCGAGATGTGTCGCTTGTTTCTTCTATAGTCAACAAAACGGTGAAAAAACTTAGCGTTGTTATCCCCACTTTTGATCTAGATAGCTCGGCTTTTTAGTCTCCAACGCTCCTCATCAACAATCAACAGCTTTTTACGATCCACTTCCACGTGTTTTATGTGGGAATTGAACTATCGAATGTCCGCACTTTGTGCCTTCCGTATGAGTAGCGAAGCTAGATTATCTTCAATTGTTTCCAGAGCAATATTTTCTTGTATTCTCCTTTCTTTAGACCAAGTATTTACATGTGATTTGAGAGTTTTTAGTTTCCATACTAAACGACCTTGTGCCCCCTCATCCCTTTTGGCCTGCAATGAACCCCTGACCTCTTTCACCAATGATATAAAACTGTCATTACGAACCCAATTGTGATTGAATTTAAATGGGTGTGCAACAGTAGGAAAACCCTTGCCCAATTGTAATAAAATGAGAGCATGATCAGATATGTAGGGGAATTCCACCCACGTCCTGAAGCGATCAAAGGTCGTAAAAAGGTCCTCATAAACTAAAATTCTATCAAGTCTTTTGACAATTTCTTCCACACCAGATCTACTGTTTCTCCATGTAGGAGTAATCTCCACTGGCATAATGTCTATCAGGTGGTTTCTACTAAACATATCTTTGAAGAAAAGTGTCAGCGGATCAAGTGAGGTTGTCGCTCCCCAAACTTCGGCTGCAGAAGTAGTGAGATTTAAATCCTCGACGATGACGAAATCTCCTTTCGCCAAAAGACCCGAGCCATCCACCTTTTCCAAAAAACGATTGTGCTCGAGACATGGTCCATAAACATTTAGAAAATTCATCCTTTGAGGATCGAAAACATAGAGCCCTATCAATAGGATACCAACACAACTTAAGAAAGGTGTTAAAATAAAAACCTTTGGATCCCAAGCCACTAGTAGTCCACCTCACTTCCCAAAAGCATTAACAAAACAAACCAGCAAATCTGGTCTTAAAGAAGTCACAAATGAATGAGCCTTTTCCTCAGAGACTAAAGTCTCTTGTAATAAAATAATGTCAGACGTAGTTTTTGATAAAAGTCTTCTCATCAAGGCCTTTTTCAAGAGTCCCCCAACCCCTCTAATGTTCAAGGAGAGGAGGATCATGATTTTTCCCGTGCAAGGGATTTCATGCCTCTATGCTCCCTCTAATCTAAAGGTGAATCCATAAGTTATGTAAAAAATGAGAGGTTCGTTCTTAGCCTCTTGCGAGCACTCCTGGTTTTTAACGGGGAAAGCTCCAACCCGAGGCCACAAGACCATGCTAAATCCACCACGATGGGATCCCCAGTACTAGTAGAAGCCCCAAGAGCACCCCTAGTCTCAGAAACCTTATGAACTTCATTACCCATGTACGTCTGAAGTGGGATAGGATCGGTGATCTCCCTAACAGGAGAGATCAAAGTGTTAATCATGTTATCCATAACTAGGTCATTGGTTATGTCCGCCAAAGATCGTTGTCCCATACCTCAATCATCAACAAAAGTAATAGTTGGGGGTAAAGCCAACAAAAGCATAGAGGTGTCCACAGGCTTGGGTCTGGGTACCACAGAAGCCACTGACTGAGATGGTAATGGATCGTTAGGTACAGTGTATAGATCCAAGTGATGGCTCGACTGAGGTAACCAGATGGACGAATGTGAGTTAACTAGTTGATCCCCCGGTGATCGTTGTCCCGGAAAACAAGCATCCACAAAGGTTTTAGTCGAAAGATAAGTAGACAAAGGCTCATAAAAGTTTATAGGCTTATGGAAAGGTTCCACAGAAGCCACAGACCATGTTGGTAACGAAATGATAGAAGAAGGGAACTGCCCCAAATGTGGACTTGATTGTGGTAACCTGTCCAACGAGTGGGAGCTATCCAGTTGGTCCCTCTCCCAGGAAGTCAGAGAAAAATATAGAGATGGACACAGGGACTTGAGCTTACCGATAAAGGTGGTGGGCAAGCTCCGCTCATCCTCCTCACTCAGTACAACATAATCCCGCATGTGCTGCGGTTCCTCCAAATCCATGTAATGGTCCTTAGATGGTTCTTCCCAATCCTCCTCAAGGTTTGGTGGCCTCTAAGCCGAGTGACAATCTTTGTGAAGATTCCCAGTGCATCTGCAAAGAGAACAACGAAAAGGTAACCCTAGGTAGTCCAGTCCTTGAACAAAGAGATGTCCTCTCCAGTCAATCTCCAAGGTTTCAAGCAATCCCGCATGCATGTCGACCTCAACAAGTACTCTGGCCATGCGCTTATCAGTAGACCTAAGGTATTCTTCGTCCACCCTAATGAAGTGGCCCAAAACATTTCCAATCTCTGCAAGAGCCCTGGAGTTCCACAAATGCAAAGGGAGCCCTGGAAGGAGCCCCTAGAGATGGTGAAAACTAAAATACTTAGAGTTAGGATTGAAGTGGATGCACCACCTTTTGAGGATTAAGCTCTCTCCCTCCTAGCCCCAAAACTTCTCAATAATGAGTTATGTGTCCTTAGGGGTTTTGAATACGAACCCCAACCAACCTCTAAGCAAGTACCATACCTCCGATGAATATCCTAGGACTGGTTCCCAGGTTTTCGCCATCCATGCAGCCAGAGGGCTCTTATAGCGCAACCGATAGGCATACCTGCCCACAAGAGCACACATGGAAAGATTGCAGGATTCCTCCAAGCCAACATAATCCCCCATAACCATCCTCCTCTTCGTTTTCTTCAGCTTCCACACCTTTGCTGGACGTTTCACCGACCCCCTTTGAGTAATACTACGACCTCTCGTAGCCACTGCAGGTTTGTCGTTTGGAGGCAACGTAGAGATAATAAACTTTGTTGCCCCTACACTATATTATGAATCTATCCCACCATACTTTTGGGTGATACCGCTCCCCTCAACACTACTCAAAACTATCAGCGGAGAAGTTTGTGTAGGAAGAGTGGTATAAGGGTTTTGAAACGATAGCTTCTTTCCATCATGTAGTTTGGATGTCGAAACCGAGGCATTTACATTTAAGAAAGTCTTTAAGTTGTTGCAGCCCGTAGCATGCTTACATAGCTCATCCACTGAGGTGAAAATCCCTTCATTCTCCCACAGCTACTCGTTAGCCACACCCATGAGTGCGCTGACCTTGGAGTCCATGCCAAAACCTCCCCTAAGCACTCGACGGGCTGCCACCTCAGTTCGAGAGTCGTATCATGGCAGTGTAAACAGTTGGAGGGAGTTAAGGTTCGTTAATGTAGGAGAGGACAGGCTAGGGGGTAATCAATGTCTCTTGTCCAATCTTGGATACTCCCCCTGTGAGTATAATAAACTCAACCTCCACCTGTGGACTTAATGGAGCGTTTATGTCATCTTACATCAATGCTCGACAGGCTCAACTGTAACTTTGTTAGGTAGTCTGCCATAACCACTGTAAGGAGTGAAACTCGCAATAAAAAGGATAGACACGCCAGAGTTGAGAGATATGGCCCCATTCAAAAACCCGCCATTAAACCTGCAACTCTTAAGGTCACCAAATATCCCCAAACTTTTGATTCCTAGGGTACTCACAACTTGGTGCTTTATATCATTGAATGCTTCTGGTGACAAAGTGGCCTAGTAGAATTTGAATTGGTCACGATTTAACCAATTGAGTGGGTGCCTGACATGGGAAAGTTGTGCATTAAAATTTCTTGTGTAACTGTCCATTCCAATGAAGATTGGCATTTCATTAATGTTTTTTAGCAGTGGCTAGTTAACAATGGTTCATATATTTGTTAGATCAATGTCCTAGACATTAACCTACATGTGTATGTGATTATTTTGGACTTATGTTATTGTTATGTGAGATCATGACTTTGTTTATACATCTTGCTTTATGAAGTCAATGTTAGTTTATCTAATTTTGTATTTGTACATACACAATCTTATGTGCTAACTTATATGTGTTCCTATGAGAGGCTATTGATTGTGATGTATTTGTTATTAAGGTGATCCAACTTTTTTTAGACTATGCATACCATATCCCATGTGTTGATACATAGATGATTCCATATGGAGATGTTACTTATAATGTTCATACATATGTCTATTGATGAACTAATTTGTATATTGTTCAATCCATAAAAGTTTAGTGGCAATAACAACATCCACAATTTACAAGTGTGAGTAGCTTGTTAATTGTTTCATGCAAGAATATACATGTGGCTTTCCCAATTGGTTACTCATATGAATGTAGCTCGTTGTGTTGGGTATATAAACGATAATGTTTGAAGGACTCATGACAAAGGCATCATGTCCTTGGACCTAACTATTAGATGGGTTAGGTGGACATGATTTCTCCCACCCCTACGATGTGAACGTGATGAGGCGTTCCTATCTAAGTAGAGAAAAAAATGTCAAGGAAAGGTAGGGGTGATTTCCTACAATGCATCATCTAGGACACAAGAATGATATGGTCTCCCACCCGTGGAGGTTTTATGTTAATGGGCATCTTTTCAATGACTTTTTCTTTTAAATCTTATTTGAGTTGTGGTGCATGTTTGTTGACGTGGCACATCAATGCTCCAATTTAGGTATGTTACACCATATTTCTTATTTTCTAAAAGAGTAACAGAAGATATAACCTCTACAAATACAATTTAATGGAGGTTTTATTTTAGTAGATGTTTTTGTAGAGGGTCTTCACTAAACTTTCCTGAAATGTTGTGCCCTTTCCTTGTACATGTTCATCATTTATAATGTCCATGCGACAATGTTTTTATACTTATTGAAAACATGAAAAATCAAAATCCCTCTAAAATTATAAATTTACTCAAATCATTTTCTAGATTCTCACTTCTCCCACCATTCTACAGTCCATGTTTAACCGTGAAATGAACTTTTTCCTTCCTTTTCTCTTTCATTATAATACTTATCAACGTGCTTTATACTGCAGATAAATTGTCCAGATGGAGGACGAGAGCAACCACAAACACACATAGAGAGAAACAAAACAAAGTGAAGATATCTAAAGCATAATCAATGAACATCATTACAGAGCCACAACCCACTCTGAACCAACAACTATCACCAACATTTTTTTTAGATCAACTACCTCCCACTTTCCATCCAACAATGATTATTGTGTCATGGTGAGTCTCCATTGTTAATGTTGTATCCTATCAAAAAAATTCCATTTCCTAACAAGTTGTACAAAAATATGTGGGTAGGGATTAGAAATCCCAACCAAGCCAAGCAAAAGAACACCGAACTCTCATTCCTCACCTTTGAAATACAACCAGTTGCATTGTTTCTCATCATCGTAATGACCATGGTATGGAAGGGTGGTGTACATATAATGTATGAAATGTAATATTTAGAGACGCATGTGGATGGTTCTAAAGATCTTAGAGGCTCACAAGATTAATTCTTAAAAATTATAGCATAATGAATTGATAATTAATAATCAATTATGTATTAAAAATTAGCAATGTACTATTAATTGCTTATTACTAATTCACTAATATGTAATTATTGATTAAGTGAGTAAGTGATAATAATTATTACTTACTAATTCATTAATAATGACTTGCTATCTCTGGATAACCAAGGAGAGTTGGGAAAGTTTCTCTCCAATCATATTTCGAGCATAATTCTTTTCTCTTTCATTATAATACTCATCAACATGCTTCATACTGCAGACACATTGTCCAGATGGAGGACGAGAGCAACCACAAACACACATAGAGAGAAACAAAACAAAGTGAAGATATCTAAAGCACAATCAATGAACATCATTACAAAGCCACAACCCACTCTGAACCAACAACTACCACCAACATTTTTTTTGGATCAACTAGCTCCCACTTTCCATCCAACAATGATTATTGTTTCATGGTGAGTCTCCATTGTTAATATTGTATCCTATCAAAAAAATTCCATTTCCTAACAAGTTGTACAAAAATCTGTGGGTAGGGATTAGAAATCCCAACCAAGCCAAGCAAAAGAACACCTAACTCTCATTCCTCACCTTTGAAATACAACCAGTTGCATTGTTTCTCATCATCGTAATGACCATAGTATGGAAGGGTGAAGTACATATAATGTATGAAATGTAATATTTAGAGACGACTGTGGATGGTTCTAAAGATCTTAGAGGCTCACAAGAATAATTAATTCTTAAAAATTATAGCATAATGAATTGATAATTAATAATCAATTACGTATTAAAAATTAGCAATGTACTATTAATTACTTATTACTAATTAACTAATATGTAATTATTGATTAAGTGAGTAAGTAATAATAATTACTAAACACTAATTAATTAATAATGACTTGCTATCTCTGGATAACCAAGGAGAGTTGGGAAAGTTTCTCTCCAATCATATTTCGAGCATAAAAACAAAATATTAAAACAAATAAATTAATTTCTTATCATTCTTCTTAAGATTAGATAGACCAAAGTTAGTTTTAGTGTACGATAATCATCATCATCAATAATATTACTAATTACTAATTTATTAATAATAAGTAATAATTAACCAGGAGTAAGACATCCTATGCCATTCTCCTCTTAGAGGTTGGGCTTTCTCCCATTGAGACTAAAGCTATGATTTGATACACAATGGACAAACATAACTTAACTAACACGAAGGATAAAAGGCTTCCTAGAGTTGCTTCTAATTTTGGTAAATGTCACTCAGGCTCAAGAGAGATGGCATAAGAATGTTTTTTCTTGGCTAAAACATCAACGCAATCAAGAGGAGGACACTCTCCAAACTATCAATAATATCAAATTCACTATCACTACTATATTTGGAGAGAGTTTATGGTGCCACAAGGAAGTAAATAATAAGAGAAAGCTAGTGTACTACAAAGAGACAATCAACCCTAAGTTAGAAGATCAAAAATATATTTCTTTTGTATTAGCTAGAAAATAAAATTGATATTGAAGCAACCAACAATCAAGCAAAGCCTCGTATTCTCTATCCAGGGCTTAGGATCCTTAACTCAAGGTGGATAAGGAAGCTTTTGGTCATAGAAGACTCATCAATCATAACGAAGCACATGCATTGCTCAACCACACGAAAGGACTACAAATTGGCAAGACTTATTCTTAGAATATATAAGGAGGCAAGGAGATATGATTCAATGGAGTTTTATCATGTGTTGGGGACTAATAATCATTAAGAAAATATCTTGGTCAATAAGGCCTCTAACCAAGAGGTCAAAATTATAAGAACAAAGTGTGGGACTTCCATATCGGCCCATAGTAAGTTATATGGTGTTTAAGCCAAAGTGCACAATGTATATCCCAATCAATGACAAATGGTGGATCACTTTGAATAGGAAGGGATGTGATTTAATGCTTTTGAGCTTCATGGTACTCTTGCATGCATGGAATTTGATGGAGGAGCAAGCTCATATGCGGTTCATCAATAAAATGAAGAATGGAGGTGGGATTAATTTGGAGTCCAACCTAGTCATTTTGCCTTTAATCCATCCTGTGCTAGACATGACCTGAGGAGGTTTGTAGAGAACCAATCCTTGTCATGAATGTCATCTACACAATGTGTTGGAAACGAGGTTTTTGCATTGGTGTAGATGAGTTGATTAGGGTCGGATACCTGAGCAGATTGGGAACGGTCTTGACTTTAGTTTATATGTTAGAGAATCTTGGAATATTATGAGAATGGTGGAGCACAATCATCCTAATCATTTTTTCTCTTGTGAGGTCATGGACCTTCATCGAGTGTCGAGGAGGCATGAGAGACTTTTGGAAGACAATCAAGTAGCCATATCCAATTTAATAAACAGAGTTTCATCTCAAGATGAATCTCATAACATAGGACATGTAGAGAATTTGAAGATTGTGACTCAACAACATAGGGAAATCATAAAGTTACAAGTTGAGTGTAGCATGTGATTCCAATTGGTGGTAGGCTTGGCAAGGAGTTTGCATTTTCATACCCAATAATGTCAATTTGTTATGCCCTCGAGGTGTGGAAGAGGAAGAATAAGTACAACAAGCTCTTGGGGATGTGGATATGGAATTGATGGACCAACAATCCAATCCCCCTTGAGAGGACATGCATGATGTTCACAATGAGCATGCCTTTGTCTCACTCCAGGTTTTAGCTATGTTTTACAAGACAATTTTGATTTTAGGCTAGTTCTCTAGGAGATATACCAATAGGTTTTTACGTTACTTATCTGTGAAAGATAAAACAATCCAATTTGTAGCTAATTCTTTGAAATATTGCACATTTTCTAAATAATTGGCTTTCGGAAAGCCCTGCTTTTTTTGTGCAACTATGTTGTATGGTGTGTCTGCAACACTTTTTTTAATATATATCTTAATTGTTTCAATCAAAAAAATCAATATTACTAAAATAAGAACGAACTCTTATGAGCTACACAATGAAAATAGACATTGGAAAAGTCCTAAAAAGCTTTGGGAAGAAAGAATATGTAATATTTGTGATGCCCTTCCTATGTACACATTAGGGCTTAAGTCTACAATATTTGTAATAGCAATTATCTTCATAACATGTTAACTCATGAAAACCAAAATGAGTTATAAATTTTGCATGCGATATTTTCGATCATAGAAACAAAATGTTAAATTAGATAAATTGATTATCAAATCTCTTCAGTTCTCTTAGACCCAAGTTAGTCTCAATGGATGTAATCATCACTATCATCATAAAAAATTAGTTAATAACTAATAAATTATTAATATTTTTATAATTAATACAGATGGTAGGAGTTAGGGGGGTCCTTCTTTGTCTTAAGGGAAAAAAGGAAGAAGAATATGTGTGGGGACTGCAAATGACCACTAACAGTGAACCAACAACCATGGTAGCTTTCCAAGGATTGTGAATTCTAGAAGAAAAAATAATCCATACTGCAATGATAGTAGGGGACTCTGTCGTAACCATCAGAGCCTTGGCTACACTAAGAATTCCTCCACACTCAGAACTAGAAAGGATAGTTCAAAGGACCCTAGACATTGCCAAATACACTATCCATCTAGAGTTCTTTCAAGTAGTTATAAACCGTAGAAAAAATGCGAACCGCCAAGCCAACTTTGGGATAAACATGGAGGAAGGAGCATTATTATTATAATTAATCCTTTTAGCATCACAATGAGTCACATGGAGAACAATTATAAGGAAACAAGTGTGGGAGAGGATGGCTCATTAAACCCCAAATTAATTGCTAGCATCATCCAGCTAATGTTTTATCTTATATGTATTCATGGAGGGAGATTGGTCTCCTCCATGTGGGTTTTTCCTTGAAGTTTGGTTTCTAGTTTTGCTTGTAATAGGGTTGGGTCTTAACGTCATGAGCACAAAAACCTGATGGAGAGGTTGAATTCTCACATGGAGGGCTCTCTTGGGAATTAAGGCCACGATATCACCCTCTACTCACTTTGTGAAGTAGAGGAAGAAGGGTTGGCGCTGTGAGCTATGGGAGCTACAAGTACCAATGGAAATTCCATTTTGACCCTCTAGTGATCTTGAATTTTGACTCTATGGAAGCTATGTTGCACTGCATTGCCTAAGAAATTGTTGTGTCATCTTCAAATTAGACATGGTTAAAAGAGGTACGAGGAGGTGTTGCGAGGAGATGTTGGAGATGCAAGAATTCATGGAAGATCCAATAAGAAAAATAACCAAATGGGAAGATGAATAAGTGGATCTATGGAAAATTGAGAATAGGGAAAGGGCTTGAAACATGGTGGAGATGAAGGTTTTCATGCACTCACAACAACATAAACAATTTGAGCTTGAAGAAACACTGAGGTCTTTGGAAAACAAGTTGACAAGGTCGTGGAACACCTAGGCACTCCCGCAAAGCAATCCATGGCTCCATTCCATTTAATCAACAAAGAAAAGAGGTCCCATGTGGCCGCTAACATAACGAATGAGTTAAAAAACAACAATGTCCTCTTGGAATAATCGAAGAATAGGCAAGGAAATGAAAGAGAATTCTAGGAGTGTGCAAAGGAATTGGTAGAAGAAGTCCCTCAGGGCCAACTCTTTTAATCTTTTGCTTTATAGTGTTAGCATGTATTGTCATGTTGTTTTCATACTAGACTAGTTTGTAAGGCAATGCTATTGATATTATCGTAAGAATAACACTAACATAGGCTAGGCCAATTTTGATTGCCAGAACAATGTTTGTTTTTTGTTAAAAGGCCTCAATTAATGGCATCTAAATTTGGTATTACACAGTTGTATGGTCTGGTTGCAACCTTTTTTCTAATACAAATATAATCAATTTGTTGATGGAGCTATATTCCCAATAATCAATAGTAGGGATTAAACCCAAGAACGAGGTCAAATTAGACTCCTCCTTGTTTGGTATGGATTAATCATCTGGGTCAATGGTCCAACAACCATTCAATGGGATTTAAAAGTTTTTTCTACAAGTTCCCTCTGTTCTTTTTTACATTTCATAAATTTATGAAAATAAATGCAAAACATGAGTTAACCTAATGAATTTGAGGGGATCTGTTGATCTAGGTGGATATCGGTGGCCACCCAGCTTTTCCAGCTGGCTCAAAATAGCTTTCTATCATTTTTGATAATTTACTATTTTTAGCAGTTTTTCGGGTCCTGAACTTCCGAAGCCGTTTTGAGGTCCTAAACGATGTTTTTTGGGGTATGTTGTGGTTGCAACGCAAAGTGAATGAAATTTTGTGCAGCTGTTGTAGTCCTTGGATAGATCTTTCCAATGGGCTATCATACGCCTAAAACGAGGATCATATGCAAAAGTTATGACCCCGGGAAGTTGATGTACTGACTTACCCAAACGAGGCCCACATGACTTTTGGCACTTCCTCTCCTCGGGTTAGGGTTTTTTGGCATTCTTGTTTATTGTAAAAATTCCTTTAGAGCCTCATTGTAATGATCTTCTTGCGAATGAGCGCAGTCATCCCATCTCTTCTCAGAGATAAGCCACCACCATTCCAACAAGCTTGTTTTCGCTGCATTTTACAGTTTCCAGCGTATTTCTTTATTGAAAAGAAAACCAGTTTTACTGTATCTCTGTTATTTTGTGTTAAGCACCTGTTAATAATATGTATTCATTTCATTATGCTCATAAAATCTGGATCAGTGGTATAAGAGTGGTCTGCTCCTTGTCGTCTTAATGCATGTCCCCAATGAGGTCAGAGTACAAAGACTTGGGTCTCGAGCTTGTTTCTCTCGAGGAAAAAAACTCTCGCATGCCCAAGCGACCTCTTATGGCAGGAGAAAAGAAAGATGACAAGACATGAGATTATTTCAAACTGTTGATTGAGGAAGCCGTTATGCAACAAAAGAACGAGATGATGGATAGTTTCGCGCAAATCCTTCGGTGGCTACCGACAGGCGACGCATCTTCTTCGAACGGAGGCACCACCCCCTTCAAGGTACAAATAAACTTCGATATTCCTATATTCGAAGGTCAGATGGACCCAAATGTTGTAGACAAGTGGTTGAATCTACTAGAAAGGTATTTTTCTGTCCATAACTTTTCGAATAGAGAAAATATTAGTTTTTCCCTCCTCAAAGTCGTTCCCCATGTCAAAGATTGGTAGGAAACATTCTGTGAGCAAAAGGAAATAGAGGAACCCTCATTATTTTCAGTCACGGCCACCTGAGAATCCTTTAGGGATGCTAGTAAGGAACAATACTACCCTATCAGAAGTTTTGATGACCTGTATACCAAATGGAGCACACTGCGGCAAGAAAGAGACCAAGCAGTGTCAGATTTCACAAATATCTTCCATACCTTGCGCACCAAGTTGGGTATCAAAGATTCAGAGTGACATCTGGTGCTCAATTATCATGGTGCTCTGCATAGATACATCCAGACCGAAATGGAATTTTTGGACATCTAATCCTTGGGCGCGACCTACAAATATGCTGTCAAAATCGAGCAGAAGCTCAAACAAAAGACACAGTTATTTGGGCTTGGGAACCCCTCACAACAAAAGCTAGGAAAGGGTGGCCCAACCCACAGAATAAAGGACAAAGCAAAGAAGGACAATATCAAGACAACCAGTCCAAGCCGCAAGCCAAGAAAGACATCGGAAAGACAAAGAAAGACACCGGGAAGTGGTGCGACTTCCATAAGAGCCCTTGGCATAACATTGTTGACTACCGCTCAAAGCAGTCGCTGGTGGCCGAAGTGAAAGCCTCTGAATTAGATGTGGATTCTAACTCTGAGCCGGAACTATAAAGGGGAAGATGGATCATTGACATGGAACCTAGTGCCACTATTGCTACCACCAAGCTCCATCCCGGTGAACCAGACGAGCTAGAAGAAGGAGAGCACCTCTTTCATTCATAGATGTGGGTAAAAGGCACCCCGCTGCACTTGATTGTTGATAGCGATAGCCAGAAGAACCTCATCTCAGCAGAGGTCGTCAAGCGGCTGGACCTGCCAACAATGCCACACCCACAACCCTACACCATTGGATGGCTCCGCCAAGGAAGTGATCTCCACATCAGCCAACCGTGTCGATTTTCGTACGACATCAAGCCCTTCAAAGATGAGGTATTGTGTGACGTTGCTCCTCTCGAAGTTTGTGATGTTCTTTTGGGCTAACCTTATTAATGGAAACGTCATGCTGTATACGAGTCTAGGCCCCATAGTGTTATTATTACTTTGAATAAGAAATTGTACAGGATACCCGAGGCAGTCCCACTTAGTGCTATTTCTTTAATCTCTGTTAAGAATGCAGGAAGGTCATCTCTCAGACGAGGAAGTTTGTATTCTTCGTGATTCGCTCTCAGAATAAGCGAAAGATCACAACCACTTCTAGGGTCTTTGCAGCCAACCTCTCCACACATCAAAAACAAGTAGATAAGGTCATGGGAGAATACTCAGATATCTTCTCCTCACCTACAAGGGTACCTCTACATAGCCAGGTCAAGCACCCCATCGATCTGACCCCCGATGCAGCGCTGCCCAATGGGCCAGTCTATTGTTGCTCTTTGTTAGAGAATGAGGAGATCAAGCGACAGATCCATGAACTGCTCCACAAGGGGCACATCCATCCCAGCTCATCACCTTGCGGAAGACCAATCGTGCTGGTACAGAAGAAAGATGGAACCTGGTGACTCTATATTGATTACCGGGCTCTGAATAAAATCACAGTCAGAAATCGGTACCCGATTCCCCGAATCGACGACCTCCTTTATTAACTTACGGGGGCCAAATACTTCAGTGAGATTGATCTGAAGTCTCGCTACCACCAAGTCCCGATAGAACAAATAGATGTATGGAAGACCACCTTCAAGTCAAAGGAAGGACTTTTTGAATGGTTGGTCATGCCCTTTGGTTTGACAAATGCTCCAACCACTTTCATGAGGATGATGGACGATATCCTGCAACCATTCACCAATACTTTTGTAGTGGTTTATTTGGATGACATTGTAATTTACAACAAGACTTGGGCCGAACACTTGCAACATATTCAATAGGTTCTGCACACCCTGCAACAGCACAAGCTATATTCCAACTTGGAAAAATTCTCCTTCGACATGGATAGGGTCCATTACCTGGGCTACATCATTGATCAACATGGCGTACATGTGGATCCAACCAAGATCCAAGTCATCCATGACTGGCCATCCCCAACCACAGCCACTAAGATTCAGAGCTTCTTGGGCCTTGCCAATTTCTACCACAGGTTCATGCTAAGATTCTCCCATATTGCATGGGCCCTCAACCAAATAAACATGGGTGGTGGTAAGGCAAAATTTGCGTGGGGTCGGTCCCAACAACAAGAGTTCGATGATTTGAAGCAATGCTTGTGCTCAGCCGCAATACTTTCACTAACAGACCTACAACATCCCTTTGAGATCGAGACAAATGCTTCAGACTATGCTGTGGGCACCTTTCTCAATAAACACGGCCACCCTGTGGCCTATCACAGTGAGACACTGTCAGATACTATCCATAAGTACCCTACTTACGAAAAAGAAATGTACTCCATTGTGCAAGCCTGTCGCCAATGGAGACATTACGTTCTTGGGAAGGAGATAGTCATCCACACTGATAAGAAGCGACTACAATTCATGCAGACACAGGGAAAATTGCAGAATGACCGCCATCAAAAGTGGTCCACATACTTGCAGCAATTCCACCTGAACATCAAGTATAAAACAGGAAGCACCAATCGCGTCGTTGATTGCCTCAGTAGACCACCAATCATGTCACTCACCACGGTGCTAGACTCTTGCGGCCATGAGACCTCTAGATGGCCCCAACTCTGTGAGACAGACCCTGACTTCGCCACCACCTACCAAATGTTGGGTGCAAATGCAGTTGTCAATAATTTTCATCTTCAGGATGGGTTGTTGTGTCGTCTGGGCCATATCTATGTTCCATTAAGCAAGCGAGCGAAGCTGATCTGGGAATCCCACTACAGTCGGGTGGCATGACACTTTGGTGTCAAAAAAACAATGACGATGCTACAGAAACATTTCTACTGGCCAAAACTTCGACAAGAGGTCAACAAGTATATCAGGTCCTGCACTGCCTGTGCTATTTCCAAACCAACCACTAAAAAACAGGGCCTGTACGCCCCTCTTCCTACTACTGACAGGCCATGGGAATCCATCTCAATGGACTACATCTTGGGCCTCTCGTCCACCAAGCGGGGAAATCACTGTGATTTTGTGGTTGTTGATCGCTTTTCTAAGATGGCGATTTGGGTTGTCTGCAATAAGAAAATCACAATAGAGGCCACTACCAAGATCTTCTTTGAATGAGTCTGGGGACATTTTGGAATCCCACAGACCATTGTCTTAGATCGGGATAGTCGATTTCTTAGCACATTCTGGTCAAGCCTCTGGTCACTGCTGGACACCAAGCTCACCAAATCCATGACCTTCCACCCGCAGACAGATGGCCAAACCGAGGTTGTAAATCGAATGATTGTGCATATCCTTCGCATGTATAATTCAAAGCACCCCTGCACATGGGATGAGAGCCTTTCCTATGTCTAGCATAGCTACAACTGAGACCTGCATAGCTCAACCGACCACATCTCCTTTCAGGTGGGTTTGGGATTCTAATCATTGGGTCCCATAAATATTGCACTTCCCCTTGCGGTCACCTCGACCGACTCATCTCCTGCTCCAACTAAAGTTGACAAAGTCACCCAGTTCATTGAGAAGATCTAGCACATCTGCCAACAGGTTCAGGATATCCTACAAAAGTCCAATGACAAATACAAACAATGCCATGATCAACATTGGGTGCCACATAAGTTTCAGGTGGGCGACAAAGTTTGGTTACACTTGCAGAAAGAATGCCTTACAGGACCCGATCGGAAGCTTCGCCCACTCCGTTATGGGTCATACACTATCACCAAGGATGTGTGGGATAATGCTTTTGAGCTCAACATTCCTCCTTTCCTTGGCCTGCACCCAGTGTTCAATGTGGACCTCCTTCGACCTTATTTCCCACCATTATTGGACACTTCAGACATAGCAGAACAACTGACACCAATAGAGCTCAACCCTGACTGCATACAACATGCATCTAATGATCAGATTGTGGACACACAGATCAAGGGAACTCGACAACAAAGGATCCATCATTATCGAGTCGTCAAAGCAGGGCAGCTCCTGCACCAAGGCAAGTGGCTCACCCGTGGCCAAATTCAACAAAAATTTTCTCATCTGATAGGGGAACTCAACGCAATGGAGACCATTGCTTCCTAAGGAGGGAGGATTGATCTAGGTGGATATCGTTGGCCACCCACCTTTTCCAGCTGGCTCAAAACAACTTTCTAGCAATTTTGATAATATTTTGATAATTTACTATTTTTAGCAGTTTTTTGGGTCCTGAACTTCCGGAGCCGTTTTGAGGCCCTAAACGACGTTTTTTGGGGTATGTTGCGCTTGCTAAGTTTTGTCATAAAATTTTGTGCAACTGTTGTAGTCCTCGGATAGATTTTTCCAATGGGCTATCATATGCCTAAAACAAAGATAGTATGCAAAAGTTACGACCCCGGGAAGTTGATGTACTGACTTACCCAAAGGGGGCCCACATGACTTTTGGCGCTTCCTCTCCTAGGGTTAGGGTTTTCGATGTTTAGGGTTTTTTGGCATTCTTGTTTATTGTAAAAAGTCCTTCAGAGCCTCATTGTAATGATCTTCTTGTGAATGAGCACAACCGTCACATCTCTCCTCAGAGATAAGCCGCCACCATTCCAACAAGCTTGTTTCCGCTGCATTTTACAGTTTCCAGCTTATTTCTTTATTGAATAGAAAAGCAGTTTTACTGTATCTCTGTTATTTTGTGTTAAGAACCTATTAATAATCTATATTCAATTCATTCTGCTCATAAAATCTGGATCAGTGGTATCAGAGTGGTCTGCTCCTTGTCGTCTTAATGCATGTCCCCAGCGAGGTCGGAGTACGAACACTTGCGTCTCGAGGTTGTTTCTCTTGAGGACAAAAACTCTCGCATGCCCAAGCAACCTCTCATGGTAGGAGAAAATAAATATGACGAGAAAGGAGACCCTTTCAAACTAATGATTGAAAAATCCCTCACGCAACAGAGGAATGTGATGGATAGTTTCGCGCAAATCCTTCGGCGACTATCGACAGGCAACTTATCTTCTTCGAACGGAGGCACCACCCCCTTCAAGGTACAAATAAACTTCGATATTCCTATATTCTAAGGTCAAATAGATGCAGATGCTCTAGACAAGTGGTTGAACCTACTAGAAGGTTATTTTTCTGTCCATAACTTTTCGAATAGAAAAACGATTACTTTTGCACTCCTCAAAGCCGTTCCCCATGTCAAAGATTGGTAGGAAACATTCTGTGAGAAAAAGGAAACAAAGGAATGCTCATTATTTTCAGTCACGACACCTGGGAGTCCTTCAGGGATGCTATTAAGGAACAATACTACCCTTTCGGAAGTTATGATGACCTGTAGACCAAATGGAGCACACTGCGGCAAGAAAGAGACCAAGCAGTGTCAGATTTCACAAATATCTTCCATACCTTGTGCACCAAGCTGGGTATCAAAGATTCGGAGCAACATCTGGTGCTCAAGTATCGCGTAGCTCTGCATAGATACATCCAGACTGAAATGGAATTTCTGGACATCTCATCCTTGGGTGTGGCCTACAGATATGCCGTCAAAATCGAGGAGAAGCTCAAACAAAAGAAACGACTATTTGGGCTTGGGAACCCCTCACAACAAAAGCCAGGAAAGGGTAGCCCAACACACAGAATAAAGGACAAAGAAAAGAAGGACAGTATCAAGACAACCAGTCCAAGCCGCAAGCCAAGAAGGCCACCGAAAAGACAAAGAAAGACACGGGGAAGTGGTGCGACTTCCATAAGAGCCCTTGGCATAACATTGCTGACTGCCTCTCAAAGCAGTCGCTGGTGGCCGAAGTGAAAGCCTCTGAATCAGATGTAGATTCTGACTCTGAGACAGAACTGGAAAGGGGAAGACAGATCATTGACGCGAAACCTAGTGCCACCGTTGCTACCACTAAGCTCCAGCCCGATGAACTAGAGAAGTCAGAAGAAGGAGAGCACCTCTTCCATTCTCAGATGTGGGTAAAAGGCACCCCGCTGCACTTCATCGTTGATAGCGGTAGCCAGAAGAACCTCATCTTAGAAGAGATCATCAAGCGGCTGTCCCTCCCAACAACGCCGCACCAACAACCTTACACCATTGGATGGCTTCGCCAAGGAAGTGATCTCCACGTCAGCCAACAGTGTCGATTGTCGTATGACATCAAGCCCTTCAAAGACGAGGTATTGTGTGACGTTGCTCCTTTCGAAGTTTGTGATGTTCTTTTGGGCCAACCTTATTTATGGAAATGTCATGCTGTATACGAGTCTAGGCCTCGTAGTGTTATTATTACTTTGAACATGAAATTATATAGGATACCCGAGGCAGTCCCACCTAGTGTTATTTCCTTGATCTCTGCTAAGCAATGCAGGAAGGTCATCTCTCAGACGGGGAAGTTTGCGAAAGATCACAACCACATCTAGGGTCTCTGCGACTGACCTCTCCACACAGCAGAAGCAAGTAGATAAGGTTGTGGAAGAATACTCGGATATATTCTCCTAACCTACAACGGTACCTCTGCATTGCCAGGTCAAAGCACCCCATCGATCTGACCCCCGACGCACCACTGCCCAATAGGCCAGTCTATCATCGCTCTTTGTTAGAGAATGAGGAGATAGAATGACACATCCAAGAACTGATCCACAAGGGGCACATACGTCCTAGCTCATCACTTTGCGGGAGCCCAATCATGTTGGTACAAAAGAAAGATGGAACCTGGTGACTCTGTATTGATTACCAGGCTCTAAATAAAATCACAGTCATAAATCTGTACCCGATTCCCTGAATTGACGACCTCCTTGATCAACTTACGGGGGCCAAATACTTAAGTAAGATTGATCTGAAGTCTCGCTAACACCAAGTCCTGATAGAACAGACAGATGTATGGAAGACCCCCTTGAAGTCAAATGAAGACCTTTTTGAATATTTGGTCAATCCCTTTGGTTTGACAAATGCTCCAGCCACTTTCATGAGGATGATGGATGATATCCTATGACCATTCACCAATACTTTTGTAGTGGTTTATCTGGATGACATTCTAATTTACAACAAGACTTGGGCCCAACACTTGCAACATATTCAACAGGTTCTGCACACCATGCAGCAGCACAAGCTATATGCCAACTTGGAAAAATTCTCCTTCGTCATGGACAGGGTCCATTACCTGGGCTACATCATTGATCAACATGGCGTACATGTGGATCCAGCCAAGATCCAAGTCATCCATGACTGGCCAGCCCCAACCACACTCTCTGAGATTCAGAGCTTCTTGGGCCTTGCCAATTTCTACCGCAGGTTCTTGCTAGGATTCTCCCATATTGCATGGGCCATCAACCAAATAAACATGGGTGGTGG
Source organism: Picea engelmannii (assembly GCA_009831015.1). Classification (NCBI taxonomy): domain Eukaryota; kingdom Viridiplantae; phylum Streptophyta; class Pinopsida; order Pinales; family Pinaceae; genus Picea; species Picea engelmannii. The sequence goes on from ML814618.1 coordinate 70,596, forward strand.
TAAGGCGAAATTTGCGTGGGGTCGGTCCCAACAACAAGCGTTCGATGATTTGAAGTAGCGCTTGTGCTCAGCCCCAGTACTTTCACTAACAGACCTGCAACATCCCTTTAAGATCGAGACAATTGCTTCAGACTATGCTGTGGGCACCATTCTCACTCAACACGGCCACCCCATGGCCTATCATAGTGAGACACTGTCAGATATTGTCCGTAAGTACCCTACTTACGATAAAGAAATGTACTCCATTGTGCAAGATTGTCGCCAGTGGAGACATTACATTCTTGGGAAGGAGACAGTCATCCACACTGATCATAAGCAACTGCAGTTCATGCAGACACAGGGAAAATTGCAGAATGACCGCCATCAAAAGTGGTCCACATACTTGCAGCAATTCCACCTCAACATCAAGTATAAAACAGGAAACACCAATCACGTCACTGATTTCCTCAGCAGACCACCAGTCGTAGCACTCACCACAGTGCTAGACTCTTGTGGCCATGAGACCTCTGGATGGCCCCAACTCTATGAGATAGACCTTGACTTCGCCACCACCTACCAAATGTTGGGTGCAAACGCAGTTGTCAATAATTTTCATCTTCAGGATGGGTTGTTGTGTCGTCTGGGCCATATCTATGTTCCATCAAGTGAGCGAACGAAGCTGATCTTGGAATCCCACTACAGTTGGCTGGTAGGACACTTTGGTGTTGAAAAGATAGTGGCGATGCTACAAAAACATTTCTACTGGCCGAAACTTTGACAGCAAGTTTATCAAGTCCTGCACTGCCTGCGCTATTTCCAAACCGACCATTAAGAAATAGGGCCTGTACACCCCTCTTCCTACTTCTGATAGGCCATGGGAATCCATCTCAATGGACTACAAGTCGGGCCTCCCGTCCACCAAGCAGGGAAATGTCTGTGTTTTTGTGGTTTTTGATCGCTTTTCTAAGATGGCGATTCGGGTTGCCTAAAAGAAGAGAATCACAACAGAGGCCACTGCCAAGCTCTTCTTTGAACGAGTATGGGGACATTTTGGAATCTCATAGAGCATTGTCTCAGATCGGGATAGTCGATTTCTCAGCACATTTTGGTCAAGCCTCTGGTCACTACTGGATACCAAGCTCACCAAATCCACGACCTTCCACCCCCAGACAGATGGCCAAACCGAGGTTGTAAATCGAATGATTGTGCATATCCTTCGCATGTATAATTCAAAGCACCCCCGCACATGGGATGAGAGCCTTCCCTATGTCTAGCATAGCTACAACCAAGCCCTACATAACTCAATCGACCACAGCCCCTTTCAGGTGGGGTTGAGATTCCAACCATTGTGTCCCATAGATATTGCACTTCCCCTTGCGGTCACCTCGACCGACTCATCTCCTGCTCCAACTGAAGTTGCAAAGCCACCCGGTTCATTGAGCAGATCCAGCACATCCGTCAACAGGTTCAAGATATCCTACAGAAGTCCAATGACAAATACAAACAACGCCATGATCAACATCGGGTGCCACATAAGTTTCAGGTGGGCGACAAAGTTTGGTTGCACTTGCAAAAAGAACGCCTTACAGGACCCCATCGAAAACTTCGCCCACTGCGTTATGGGCCTTACACTATTACCAAGGCTGTGGGAGATAATGCTTTTGAGCTCAACATTCCTCCTTTCCTTGGCTTGCACCCAGTGTTCAATGTGGACCTCCTTTGGCCTTATTTCCCACCGTTATTGGACACCTCAGACGTAGCAGAATAGCTGACACCAACAGAGCTCAACCCCGACTGCATACAACAGGAATCCAGTGATAAGATTGTGGAAACACAGATCAAGGGAACTCGACAACAAAGGATCCATCTTTATCGAGTCGTCAAAGTAGGGCAGCTCCTGCACCAAGGCAAGTGGCTCACCCGGGGCCAAATTCAACATAAATTTGCTCATCTGATGGGGGAACTCAACGCAATGGAGACCATTGCTTCCTAAGGAGGGAGGATTGATCCAGGTGGATATCGGTGGCCACCCACCTTTTCCATCTGGCCCAAAACAACTTTCTAGCAATTTTGATAATATTTTGATAATTTACTATTTTTAATAGTTTTTCGGGTCCTGAACTTCCGGAGCCATTTTGAGGCCCTAAACGACATTTTTTAGTGTATGCTGCAATTTTAAAAATTCATCATCAAATTTTGTGCAGCTGTTGTAGTCCTTGGATAGATCTTTCCAATGGGCTATCATATGCCTAAAACGAAGATCGTATGCAAAAGTTACGACACCGGGAAGTTGATGCACTGACTTACCCAAACGGGGCCCACATGAATTTTGGCGCTTCCTCTCCTAGGGTTAGGGTTTTCGATGTCTAGGGTTTTTTTGCATTCTTGTTTATTGTAAAAATTCCTTTAGAGCCTCATTCTAATGATATTCTTCTGAATGAGCACAACCATCACATCTGTTCTCAGAGATAAGCCGCCACCATTCCAACAAGCTTGTTTCCGCTGCATTTTACAGTTTCCAGCTTATTTCTTTATTGAATAGAAAAGCAGTTTTACTGTATCTCTGTTATTTTGTGTTAAGCACCTGTTAATAATTTGTATTCATTTCGTTCTGTTCATAAAATCTGGATCAGTGGTATCAGAGCGGTCTGCTCCGTGTCGTCTTAATGCATGTCCCCAACGAGGTCGGAGTACAAAGACTTGGGTCTCGAGCTTGTTTCTCTTGAGTACAAAAACTCTCGCATGCGCAAGCGACCTCTCATGGCAGGAGAAAAGAAAGATGATGGGACAAGAGATCCTTTCAAACTAATGATTGAAAAATCCCTCATGCAACAGAGGAACGAGATGATGGATAGTTTCGCGCAAATCCTTCAGCGTCTACCGACAAGCGACGCATCTTCTTCGAACGGAGGTGCCACCTCCTTCAAGGTACAAATAAACTTTTATATTTCTATATTCAAAGGTTAGATAGATGCAGATGCTCTAGACAAGTGGTTGAATCTACTAGAAGGGTATTTTTCTGTCCATAACTTTTCAAATAGAGAAAATATTACTTTTGCACTCCTCAAAGTCGTTCCCCATGTCAAAGATTGGTAGGAAACGTTCTGTGAGCAAAAGGAAATAGAGGAACCCTCATTATTTTTAGTCACGACCACCTGGGAATCCTTTAGGGATGCTATTAAGGAACAATACTACCCTGTCGAAAGTTATGACGACCTGTACACCAAATGGAGCACACTGCAGTAAGAAAGAGACCAAGCAGTTTCAGATTTCACAAATATCTTCCATACCTTGCGCACCAAGCTGGGTATCAAAGATTCAGAGCAACATCTGGTGCTCAAGTATCACGGTGCTCTACATAGATACATCCAGACTGAAATGGAATTTTTGGACATCTCATCTTTGGGCGCGACCTACAGATATGCCGTCAAAATCGAGGAGAAGCTCAAACAAAAGATACGACTATTTGGGCCTGGGAACCCCTCACAACAAAAGCCAGGAAAGGGCGGTCGAACCCACAGAATAAAGGACAAAGCAAAGAAGGACAGTTTCAAGAGAACCAGTCCGAGCCACAAGCCAAGAAAGACACCGGAAAGACAAAGAAAGACACCGGGAAGTGGTGCGACTTCCATAAGAGCCCTTGGCATAACACTGCCGACTACCGCTCAAAGCAGTCGTTGGTGGCCGAAGTGAAAGCCTCTGAATCAGATGTGGATTCTTACTCTGAGCCAGAACCGGAAAGGGGAATATGGATCATTGATGCAAAACCTAATGCCACCGTTTCTACCACCAAGCTCTAGTTCGGTGAACCAGACGAGCTAGAAGAAGGAGAGCACCTCTTCCATTCACATATGTGGGTAAAAGGCACCTCACTGCACTTCATCGTTGATAGCGGTAGCTAGAAGAACCTCATCTCAGCAGAGGTCGTCAAGTGGCTGGCCCTGCCAACAACGCCGCACCCACAACCCTACACCATTGGATGGCTCCGCCAAGGAAGTGATCTCCGTGTCAGCCAACAGTGTCAATTGTCGTACGACATCAAGCCCTTCAAAGATGAGGTATTGTGTGAGGTTGCTGCTCTCGAAGTTTGTGATGTTCTTTTGGGCCAACCTTATTTATGGAAACATCATGCTGTATACGAGTCTTGGCCTCGTAGTGTTATTATTACTTTGAATAGAAAATTGTACAGGATACCCGAGGCAGTCCCACCTAGTGCTATTTCCTTGATCTCTGCTAAGCAATACAGAAAGGTCATCTCTCAGATGGGGAAGTTTGTCTTTTTTATGATTCACTCTCAGAATAAGCAAAAGATCACAGCCACATATAGGGTCTCTGAGACCAACCTCTCCACACAGCAGAAGCAAGTAGATAAGGTCATGGAAGAATACTCAGATGTCTTCTCCTCACCTACAGGGGTACCTTTGCATTGCCAGGTCAAGCACCTCATCGATATGACCCCTGACACACCGCTGCCCAATGGGCCAGTCTATCATCACTCTTTGTTTGAGAATGAGGAGATCAAGTGACAGATCCAAGAACTACTCCACAAGGGGCACATCCGTCCCAGCTCATCACCTTGTGGGAGCCCAATCATGTTGGTACAGAAGAAAGATGGAACCTGGCGACTCTGTATTGATTACCGGGCTCTGAATAAAATCATAGTCAGAAATCGGTACCCGATTCCCCGAATCGACGACCTCCTTGATCAACTTACGGGGGCCAAATACTTCAGTAAGATTGATCTGAAGTCTCACTACCACCAGGTCTCGATAGAACAGATAGATGTATGGAAGACCCCCTTCAAGTCAAAGGAAGGCCTTTTTGAATGGTTGGTCATGCCCTTTGGTTTGACAAATGCTCCAACCACTTTCATGAGGATGATGGACGATATCCTAGGACCATTCACCAATACTTTTGTAGTGGTTTATCTGGATGACATTCTAATTTACAACAAGACTTGGGCCATTCTAAATTACAACAGGACTTGGGCTGAACACTTGCAACATATTCAACAGGTTCTGCACACCCTACAACAACACAAGCTATATGCCAACTTGAAAAAATGCTCCTTTGGCATGGACAGGGTCCATTACCTGGGCTACATCATTGATCAACATGGCGTACATGTGGATCCAACCAAGATCCAAGTCATCCGTGACTGGCCAGCCCCAACCACACTTACTGAGATTCAGAGATTCTTGGGCCTTGCCAATTTCTATCGCAGGTTTGTGCTGGGATTCTCCCATATTGCATGGGCCCTCAGCCAAATAAACATGGGTGTTGGTAAGGTGAAATTTGCGTGGGGCCGGTCCCAACAACAAGCGTTCGATGATTTGAAGTAGCGCTTGTGCTCAGCCCCATTACTTTCACTAACAGACCTGTAACATCCCTTTGAGATCGAGACAGATGATCCAGACTATGCTGTGGGCACCCTTCTCACTCAACACGGCCACCCCGTGGCCTATCATATTGAGACACTATCAGATACTGTCCATAAGTACCCTACTTACAACAAAGAAATGTACACCATTGTGCAAGCCTGTCGCCAGTGGAGACATTACATTCTTGGGAAGGAGACAGTCATCCACACTGATCATAAGCAACTGCAGTTCATGCAGAGATAGGGAAAATTGCAGAATGACCGCCATCAAAAGTGGTCCACATACTTGCAGCAATTCCACCTCAACATCAAATATAAAATAGGAAGCACCAATCGCATCGCTGATTGCCTCAGCAGACCACCAGTCATGACACTCACCATGGTGCTAGACTCTTGTGGCCATGAGACCTCTGGATGGCTCCAACTCTATGAGATAGACCCTGACTTCGCCACCACCTACCAAATGTTTTGTGCAAATGCAGTTGTCAATAATTTTCATCTTCAGGATGGGTTGTTGTGTCGTCTGGGCCATATTTCTGTTCCATCAAGCGAGCTAGTGAAGCTGATATGGGAATCCCACTACAGTCAGGTAGCAGGACACTTCGATGTCGAAAAGACAGTGGCGATGCTACAAAAACATTTATACTGGATGAAATTTCGACAAGAGGTCAACAAGTATATCAGGTCCTACACTGCCTGCACTATTTCCAAATCGACCACTAAGAAACATGGCCTGTACACCCCTCTTCCTACTCTTGACAGGCCATGGGAATCCATCTCAATGGACTACATGTTGGGCCTCCCATCCACCAAGCGGGGAAATGACCTTGTTTTTGTGGTTGTTGATCGCTTTTCTAAGATGGCGATTCGGGTTGCCTGAAAGAAGAGAATCACAACAGAGGCCACTGCCAAGCTCTTCTTTGAGCGAGTCTGGGGACATTTTGGAATCCCATAGACCGTTGTCTCAGATCGAGATAGTTGATTTCTCAGCACATTCTGGTCGAGCCTCTGGTCACTGCTAGACACCAAGCTCACCAAATCCATGACCTTCCACCCCCAGACAGATGGCCAAACCGAGGTTGTAAATCGAATGATTGTGCATATCCTTCACATGTATAATTCAAAGCACCCCCGCACATGGGATGAGAGCCTTTCCTATGTCTAGCATAGCTACAACCGAGCCCTGCATAGCTCAACCGGCCACAGCCCCTTTTAGGTGGGGTTGGGATTCCAACCATTGGGTCCCATAGATATTGCACTTCCCCTTGCGGTCACCTCGACCGACTCATCTCCTGCTCCAACTGAAGCTGACAAAGCCACCCGGTTCATTGAGCAGATCCAGCACATCCACCAACAGGTTCAGGATATCCTATAGAAGTCCAATGACAAATACAAACAATGCCATGATCAACATCGGGTGCCACATAAGTTTCAGGTGGGCGACAAAGTTTGGTTGCACTTGCAGAAAGAACGCCTTAAAGGACCCCATCGGAAGATTCACCCACTCCATTATGGGCCATACACTATCACCAAGGCTATGGGGGATAATGCATTTGAGCTCAACATTCCTCCTTTCCTTGGTCTGCATCGAGTGTTCAATGTGGACCTCCTTTGACCTTATTTCCCACCGTTATTGGACACCTCAGACGTAGCAGAACAACTGACACTAACAGAGCTCAACCCCGACTGCATACAACAGACATCCAGTGATCAGATTGTGGACACACAGATCAAGGGAAATCGACAACAAAGGATCCATCTTTATCGAGTCGTCAAAGCAGGGCAGCTCCTGCACCAAGGCAAGTGGCTCACCTGGGGCCAAATTCAACAGAAATTTCCTCATCTGATGGAGGAACTCAACGCAATGGAGACCATTGCTTCCTAAGGAGGGAGGATTGATCTAGGTGGATATCGGTGGCCACCCACCTTTTCCAGCTGGCTCAAAACAACTTTCTAGCAATTTTGATAATATTTTGATAATTTTCTATTTTTAGCAGTTTTTCGGGTCTTGAACTTCCGGAGCCGTTTTGAGGCCCTAAACGACGTTTTTTGGGGTATGTTGCAGTTACAAGATTCAACATGAAATTTTGTGCAACTGTTGTAGTCCTCGGATAGATCTTTCCAATGGGATATCATACGCCTAAAACATAGATCTTAAGCAAAAGTTACGACCCCGGGAAGTTGATGTACTAACTTACCCAAACAAGGCCCACATAACTTTTGGCGCTTCCTCTCCTAGGGTTAGGGTTTTGGATGTCTAGGGTTTTTTGGAATTCTTGTTTATTGTAAAAAGTCCTTCAGAGCCTCATTGTAATGATCTTCTTGCGAATGAGCACAGCCATCACATCTCTTCTCAGAGATAAGCCGCCACCATTCCAGCAAGCTTGTTTCCACTGCATTTTATAGTTTCCAGCTTATTTCTTTATTGAATAGAAAACCAGTTTAACTGTATCTCTGTTATTTTGTGTTAGGCACCTGTTAATAATTTGTATTCATTTCGTTATGCTCATAAAATCCATATCATCTTTACTATGGGATAACCTATGGAACAATCAGCGAAAACAATCAAGAACTTTTGTTTCTTTTTTGGGAATTAATTTGTTTAAGACTTAATTACTGCATGAGAATTTCCAGGAAAACGTAAGTATGATAATGTTTAAAGAGATGAAAATTATACCAATGAGAACACCCAAGAACTAATTCCATTTAATGGAGGATACAAAATAAATATAAAAACAAGTAACCATTCAATGACCTAGCAATTCTCTCAAACATACAAGGTAGCTTAACAATATTGAAATTCTTCCTAGATGTCTATGACATTTAATTATTTGTAGAATAATCCACCATAAAGATAAAATGCACAAAGATCCAACGAACCAAAAAATTCCTATACTCCAAAGGAGTTTATGAGTTTAGCTTCAAATTATTTCTCTATTACAACCATTGTGAAATTCGCCCAAAGCCCCCAAAGATCCATTCTAAGAGGCCAATACGTAATACCCTAGCCCGAACCCCAATTGTAAATGTAAATGTACATATAGGTTGGTGAGTTGTCAACACTGAGATTTGGGTTATGTTTTGTGCATGCACAAAAAAGGTGGAGTGCGTGCCCATTTCATAGTTTGCGTGCACTTGAGGAAGTGCACGAGGATTGTCTTGAAGTGTGCAAAAGACCGGGCTTTGTAGCTAGGATATTTTAGGGCTAGAGAGCCTTTGTAAATAAATATTTTGAGGCCAAAGTGCCTATTTGGTTTAGTGCAACAAAGTGTTGAGTTTTGCGCGTACACCAATGGAGGGTGTGCACTCATTTCATAGTTTTGCATGCACCCGAATAAATGCACCATGAGGCTTAAAGGCCAGCGAGCCTATCTTTGTAAAAATGTATTGACACTGAGATAATTGATGAAAACATATCATTGGGCATAGACCAATTAGACAAAAAGAGATGGGGGTCTTAAACTCCTCTATAAAAGGAAAAAGGGGCTAAGAGTTAGGAAGAGGGAATACTTTAATAATATTTCAAAAAATATAATTTATGGGATATATATATTTATCCTAAGTTCCTAAAAGATGGGAATGAGTCACCAAGTGGATAGAAGCTAGTTCTTAAGGTGACACATGTCTAGTTTTAGTCATGCAAATATATTGTTGGGCCTTATTGTATTTAGGGGGGGATTTACTGATTCTAAGAGGAGGCAGACCAACTTTCATCTGTTAGGCATCCATATCTTATTGTAACTTGTTTCCATCACATAACCTTGTACTTGGGAAGGCCTGTGTGTTATTGACGAGGCAGGTTGTCATGCCCGTGTGTTATTGAAGAGGCATTTTTCCAGGCCCGTGTGTTATTGAATAGGTGGGTTGTCAGACATGTGTGCTATTGAAGAGGTGGGTTGTGAGGCCTGTAAGCATGATCTCTATGTGAGAGAACTACTGAGAATTTATTTCCCAAGGTACCCGATTGCAACTACAGGGATTTGAGACTCCCTGTCCAGCTTATTGATGAAGTGATGAAAGGGAAATGGGACAGTTGAAGGACTGTTGAGCAGAGAAGGGGCACACTTCCTGGGGTGGGACATGTATGTAGGAAATGAGGGACTATAGTTTGTTTGCTGGAGTCGACACCTTTGTGTGAGTGATTTGACTATTGATAGACCTTAGCTTGGTTTAAGAATCCATTGCCTCGGTGGAGTTTAAGCCCCAGCTTGGGGGTGACCTGTTGTTGAGAGTTTCTGAGCGGAAGAGTCTATGGTTGGGAGGAATGTCTAAGGTTTGCCCGCAGTTGGTGGATCACAACAAAACATAAGTGTCTTCTTATGTGTATTATTCTTTGAGTAATGTGCATATACATGTTAAATATATTATGTGTTACAATTGTGTGTGTATATACATATATATATATATGTATATGTATATGTATATGTATATGTATATGTATATGTATATGTATATGTATATGTATATGTATATGTATATTTATATGTATATTTATATGTATATGTATATTTATATGTATGTATGTATGTATGTATGTATGTATATGTATATGTATATGTATATGTATATGTGCGTGAATTATATATGTTGTGGAACTGCATGTTTATTGCATATGCAGGGCATGGGCCTTGACAATTTATATGTGTTTATATATTGTTTAACATGTGAATGCTTATGTTATTTTTGTTTGTGGAATTGGTACACAATTTTGTTGGGTTGTGCATGTATTGTTTGTTTTGCATAACTATTGTATATGTAGAGCATGGTATTTATTAAGTTTTTCATGTTAGATAATTCTATGGTAACGATCATGGGATTTTGAGGCAAGGCCTTATTCATCACGCATGCAGGGAAATCTTTCCACATGCGCAAATGGGACAGACCCCACGTGCGACATAGGAATGGTTGCATGCCTAGTTGTATTATGAGTTCATTTCGTTGTTATAGTTACTATCTGTTAAGTAACTTCAACAATAAACGTATGGATTCTTGAGCGAAGCTAGAAATGTCCTGCGTGTTGAGGGATAGTCGACGCGACCGACACAATGACAGTTGAGCATGTAAAATTGCTAAGACATAGTTGTTGCATGTGGTATGAGATCGGTTTGTGTGCACTAGGGAAACATAGTTGTGTGTAGAACAAGGTTAGTTGTGCGCCATGTTGGTTTCAATGAGTTGCTTCCGCAGAAGAAAGAATTGATATCATAGATTTATTTAACGAGTTGTGGTAGTGGAGACTATACAATGTGGTGACAGACTAAACTAGGAGGTTGGATACATTACAAAGTGGTATCAAAGTTCAAAATTTTGATGTGACATGGCCCGAAGCAGAGATGGGAAGGTTACAAAGTGGTATCAAAGATTTTGATTCAACACTGGACTTGTATGGGCCAGAGATCAACATGATGTTGGTGAGGCAGGCATTTTTATGATGGTTGCGGGGTCGCAAGCTGAAAATATGGAAAAATTAGTTGAGTGAATAAAGGACTTGTGTGCGCTAAGTATTGGTGCACAGTGTGTGCATACTAAATTTTAGCACTGCACGGTGTAGAACTTATGGTGCGTGGAAGATATCGGTGCATGGAGTGTGCGCACAAAATATTGGAATTGCGTGGTATAGAATTGGTGGAGCACACATAATATGGGAGTGCAATACGTGTGCGATGAATATGGACGCCATGAAGAATTGATGGGTGCGTGCATAATAATAGTGCATAGGGCATACACATTGAATATTGGTGATGCACAGTGAGTGCGTATTGAATATGAGGACCTCACGAAGCAAAACTATTGGCGTGTGCATAATGTTGGTGTGCAATGCGTGCACATGGAATATTGGCGCTACATGGAGCAGAATTGGTGATGTACAATGTGTATTGGGTGAGAGAGGGTGTGCAGTGAATGTTGGTGCGATGCAAAGCAAAGCTGCAATTTGTGTGGAATATTGGTGTGCGACACAAAAGTTGTGAGCACTAGATAATGATGCACGAAACCCAAAAGTTGAGCGTGTTAAATATTTGTGCCCAATATAAAAGTTGTGCACACTGAATAATGGTGCGTTGTATGTGTGCTTGGTATTGCGTGTGTAGAGCATGCGTGCATGATGAATATGGGTGTATAACATAATTGGTATGCACATGAGCTTTAAAAGAAAGAAAAGGAGAGAAAAGAGGAGGAAAAGTCTTGGACATAGGAGTCCAAACATTCACTCAAAATTTTGAATTGGGTTGTTAAATTCACCAGGAATTAAAAGAAAGGATTTTGATACATTTATGAAACATAATGTGCATAGTATTTGTGGTTTTCATAATTTATTTATTCTAACAAGTCTTGTTGCATGCACATTTGGTAGAGTTAACAACAATTTGATCAATAGAGGATCAACACATAGATCAGAAGCATGGAAGATGCACAAAGAACCAACAACCATGAAGATGAGATTTGGAGGATGTATAACAATATAGGCGATGAGGGTACAGATTCAAATCGACATGGAGAAGGCAAGGAAGAAAGCATGAATTTGGTGAAGACCATAAAAAAGTTTTCAAAAGGACGTCCAAAGTTATAAAGCTGATAATGATAGGCTTATGAAATCCAAGGAGGAACAAGATGGCTTCAAAATCAAGTTGCTACAGAGCTTGGACATAATTGAGAAAAATATGGATAAGGAGACCGAGTCAAGCAAATCAATGAGACAAAGGTATCATGACGAGAGAAGAAAAACAAGAAGTCTTGACAAGCATCACCATCACTCTCCAAGACATTCAACTGGGAGAGTGCGCAATAGTTCAATCCCATCTCCTATCAAAAAGCATAAGAGGAGGTCTAGGGTGGATGAGCTACAAGGAGAAATGAATAAGATTAAGCCTACTACTTTTGATGGTGAGCACAGGAAAGATGAAGATGAAAAGACCTAGATGTTGGGCACGAGGAAGTACTTTCAGTTACATAATTACTCTTCACAGGCATAAGGGAGAATTTCCATTTATGAGCTCAAGGGAAAAGCATCAATGTGGCGGGACCAGTTTGTGCAAATGCAACACATTGATGAGAGAAAGGTTACTTGGAGGGAGTTTAAGAGGTATTTTCAAAAGAAATACTTAACCAAACATTACTATGATAGGAAAATGAAGGAGTTCTTTGAAATCAAGCTTGGGAGTATGACAATAGATGAATATGAAAGGAGATTCTTAGAGCTGTTGAAGTATGTTTCTTTCATAAAGGATGAATGGTTAAGATTCAGAGGTACTTGAGTGGGTTTCCATCATTTGTCAGTGATAAGATACAATATGGTGTGATCTAAAAATTGAAGAAGACTTGAAAAACTTGAATAATATTTGCAAGTTAAATGTTATGTGTTTAAAGCAACAGGATCGATTTGCAACACATAAATAAGGATTACTTATGTAAAATACACATAGACAACATCATAAAACATTGAACATCAGCACATAAACACAACAACTTGATAAATGAGTTCACCCCACTTCGGGCTACATCTCCTGGTCCAGCTTCCAATGGATCATTATTATTAAATTTCTCAAAGTGCTCAAAAACATGTCTTACAATGCTCAAAATGACAAACCAACTACTCCAATGGCTCCGCAGCATCCCAAAACCCCTGTCTGGGCTCTTTCGGCACCTGAAACGGTCGAAAAATGAGAAAGATATGCCTCCTTGAAGCTTCTTCTCCAACTTTGCTGTCTCTGGTTCTACAATTCGCACCCTTGTTCTCCAAACCTGGCTCACACGCTCATTTAAGCGTAAAGAACCTAGACCCGTACGCAACCGCGCACCGGTACAAACCATAGGACGATTAAGGGTGCCCAGCCCCTAACCGCCTCGGCACTCGGCCATATGGCCCATGCGACCAAAATCTGGGCGAAAAAGGAGTTAATCCATTGAACTGTGCAAACCGTTTAAACTGCGCGCGCCAACTCTTAACATATAAGTCGTGGTTTCAAAACCCCGCGCTAGCACTAATACACAGTTATATACAATGCAATGTATTTATAATACATTGCAATATAATGCAATGTATTACAACGCGCCAACGGTCATGCAAAATATATG